>QODF01000021.1:1772918-1917588 GCA_024372805.1 Oostethus manadensis
CCCCCCAAGGACCTATTCCAGAGTTCCTAACAAGTCCAAAAGTCACCAGCAGACGGGAAGGACGGTGGGAGGACTGGTAGTGGGCCGCCGGCGAGATCCCTCCGGGGGTCGACCGGGAAGGAGATGCAGGCGAGGCCGGCGAGACCCCTCCGGGGGTTGGCTGGGATGGAGATGCAGGCGAGACCCCTCCGGGGGTCGGCCGGGACGGAGATGCAGGCGAGACCCCTCCGGGGGCCGGCCGGGACGGAGATGCAGGCGAGACCCCTCCGGGGTCGGCCGGGACGGAGACGCAGGCGAGGCCGGCGAGACCCCTCCGGGGGTTGGCCGGGACGGAGACGCAGGCGAGGCCCCTCCGGGGGTCGGCCGGGACGGAGACGCAGGGGAGGCTGGCGAGACCCCTGTGGGGGTCGGCCAGGACGGAGACCAAGGTGAGGCCCCTCCAGGGGTCGGCCGGAACGACGCCTAGGCAGGACCGGAACCTTGGGCGTCGCTGGAGACGCGACTAGAACGCCCTGCGCCGTGGGAGGCGCGACGGAACGCCCTGCGCCGTGGGAGGCGCGAATGGAGCGCCCTGCGCCGAGGGAGGCGCAACGGACACGCCCTGCGCCGTGGGAGGCGCAAGGGAAACGCCCTGCGCCGTGGGAGGCGCCACAGGAGCCGACACCCTGGGAGGAGAGACTGGGAGGACCGGGGCCGACGCCCTGGGAGGAGGGACTAGAAGGACCGGGGCGACGCCCTGGGAGGAGGGACTAGAAGGACCGGGGCCGACGCCCTGGGAGGAGGGACTGGGAGGACCGGGGCCGACGCCCTGGGAGGAGGGACTGGAAGGACCGGGGCCGACGCCCTGGTAGGAGGGACTGGAAGGACCGGGGCCGACGCCCTGGAAAGAGGGACTGGAAGGACCGGGGCCGACGCCCTGGGAGGAGGGACTGGAAGGACCGGGGCCGACGCCCTGGGAGGAGGGACTGGAAGGACCGGGGCCGACGCCCTGGGAGGAGGGACTGGAAGGACCGGGGCCGACGCCCTGGGAGGAGGGACTGGAAGGACCGGGGCCGACGCCCTGGGAGGAGGGACTGGAAGGACCGGGGCCGACGCCCTGGGAGGAGGGACTGGAAGGACCGGGGCCGACGCCCTGGGAGGAGGGACTGGAAGGACCGGGGCCGACGCCCTGGGAGGAGGGACTGGAAGGACCGGGGCCGACGCCCTGGGAGGAGGGACTGGAAGGACCGGGGCCGACGCCCTGGGAGGAGGGACTGGAAGGACCGGGGCCGACGCCCTGGGAGGAGGGACTGGAAGGACCGGGGCCGACGCCCTGGGAGGAGGGACTGGAAGGACCGGGGCCGACGCCCTGGGAGGCACCACAGCAGTGGCTGCCGCCGGCGGAAACTGCCGCTGGCAGGCGATCGGCGGAATCCTGCAGCGGGGTGCGGCGACCGGCAGCGTTTGGGCTGCTGAAGCCGGCGAAGGCTGCCAAGGATAACAAGTGGATGGCGTCCTGCAGCGAGGCGCCGGTATCGGCAGTGTCTGTGCTGCCAAAGCCGGCGAGAGCTGCCTCGGACGTGGAGTAGACGGAGTCCCTTTGCGCGGCGCGGCTTCTGCCAGCGGCCACGCGTCCTCCGCTATCTAGCCGGACACCAGAAGGCAGATCCCAGACGTCATCTTCATCCACCACAGGAACCAGGAAAGGGTGGAAGGAGGCTTGGAGGAGGGCACGCGACTCTGCACGTCGACGCCCCCGCGTTGGCACCGCCGGGTTTCTCTGTTGCCGGCGGGCCGGCATGTGTGTGGCGGATCTCAGCCACACTGACGCTATAGTGACCAGCGTGCCGTCTGGACCCCACATCATGTACTCCAGCTCCTCCTGCGAGTAAGTCCTTTAGAATTGCTCTCCGCGAGGTCGAATTCTGGTCTGCTCCTTCTGTCACGGTTGCGTTGTTGCGGCATGTTGGAACGACCCCGGAGCTGAACGTCAGGCAGGTAAGGTTGCAGGAATCTTTAATCGAGGATGCTGCAGAACAGTGGAAAACACAGGGAGCACACGACGCGAAGGAAAAGCAACAACTGACAATGAGCCGACACGGACTGGCGCACACACCTGAACATAAATAGGACGGCAAACAAACAAGGAACAGGTGCGTGTAATTGACGGAGAAAAACTAGAAAGTAAGGAAAACATGTGAAAATAGGAAAATCAAAACAACACAAGAAAACCAACTCGAACAAAACTGTCACGAGAACAACACACGGATCGTGACATAAGTGTAATTAAAACTGGGGAGTTTGCAGCCCCCCAGGGCATCACAGAAGGAGGTCATGTTTGTGACCCCCCCTATTCACCACCATGGAGCACGCGCACTCCCCAAGATCCTACGTGCTTGTTTGCAGGGAGTGGGGGGGCGAGGGCGCGAGGGGTAATAAGACTGGGAGGGAAAAAAATATATAATTTCCCCCCCAGAGGACGAGCCATTGGGCAGTAGGCACCCCTGTTTACCGGGGGGCGGGAGGTGAAGTCATCCATAGGCCCCGGACGCCCAGCGTCCGCAGTCAGGGAGCAGCCTCACCTAGATGTCACACACTAGCCAACAGGCGCCCCACTGTAGGAGATTCCGGCAGCCCGCACCCCCGAACACCACCACAGCCACCCCCAGCCTGTACCCGAGAGGAACCCGGGCAACACATCCCACCACTCGGAGAGGCAGCAACCCTCCAGGCACAATCCCACACCTCACACCCCACCACTGCCCCCAGTGCCCACACCCCTGTTAAATCCCTTGCACCCAACATACGACATACAACATACACACAAACACACTGTCACACACCAGCACTCGCGCACACAAACCCACACCCGCCCAACCCCATGCACACTCCCCCCACCTACGTCCTCCCGGGCACCGGAAAGCGGACCCATCCACCCCCGCAGCAGCGAGTCCGGGCCAACCCAGATCCCCCCGGGGGTCAGATACGCCCCACTCCCACATCCGGGTAGAGGCAGCCCCTGGGACCCATGGCCCATGAGCGCCGCCCCACCCACACCCAGCCACCCGACCCGGGGCCCGACGGCAACGACCCAGGCCCAGCGTCGCGGTCCCCCGCCCCACCACCAACCAAGGATTAGAATGTTTCTGCTGCACTGAGTGGCACACAATGTTAGCATGGATGGAATGACTTTGTGTATATTACGAGGAGGACATTGCTCCAAGAGGCGGCATCACAAAAACCAGAATTGTTAAAACTAACAAAGCATCCTGTGGTAGAAACTTTTTTCACCTACTCAAAAACAACTGGAAAATTTACCCCATGCTAGCTGAACCAGACAGATGACTCTCCATCAAGTAAATCACCATAAAATTGATTCTGATACATGGAGCTTATGCTTGATATCACAGCTATATAGTCCATGTAAGCCTGTACAAACAAAACATGTAATGTGGGCTAGTCATTTACAGATAATTTGGTTGTCTATTTGTAGCTGTTTGTATGCTTGTTCTTGTTTCCCAGTCAGTACACATTGGTATGCTATTGCATTCTTTTTGAGTGGATCTGTTACAGCTTGATAGTTGCATGAGGTGTTGTGAGTGAGGCGCCGTGTCACTATGTAGGTAAAAGTAGTTATTTGGTGTTAACTGCTACAACAGCTTGGTTAATATGCAGGTCAATAATAAATAGAACATTGTTGGCATTTTTGGAGGTTTTTTTTGGAGGGCTTTATAGTCAAAATAACTACTACTACTACTTTAACTTCATTGAAATTAATACACTATATTACATACTAAACTTAACACTATGATTTGTTTTATTTTAATGCTGTGATTGACCATCATTAGGGATTTTGGAAGGAAGAGAATGATGGGAGATAATCGACATAACCAGCTTCTTCTGCTTCTCTTCTTCTTCAATTTTACGGCGGATGGCCTCCATTACTTTGGTGCTTTACCACCCAATGGGTGGGCAGCTTGTATGGCGGTGCAGTACATTCTATATTCCATTTTCTTTTTTGTATTTTGAAATTTTTTTTTTGTTAAATGGGATGGATGGTTTTCAAAAGTCGAGGTTTCACTGTATAATGTTGTTTATAAATTATAAATATCAAAATATAAAATGTACAATGACAAGCAACTGACATTGTTAAACTACAACACACCTATTCAACAACACAGACATTACAAATTGCCTGTGAGAAATACATGTGACAAACGCTCATTCTGCATCTTAACACAGAATATGATGACATAGCAGGAAATTTTGCATTATTATGATTAGGGATGTCTGATAATATCGGCTCCTCAATATTGATATTTGCCCAATATTGGCACAAAAATGTAATATTGGTAAATATTGGTATCGCTTTGTTTTCCCAATATTAAAAAAACGATTTCAAGAAATGCTGCATCTAAGCCTGTGGGCTCCTGTATTTACCGATATGCAAATGGCAACCTTTTTTTTTGTCCTGTCGAGCCATTAGGGCAGATAGTATTGTTGATCTAGATGCCCTTACATGCAAAACAGCTTTGCTCCGCCAGGGAAAAATATGTTACCTAGATTTTATTTTATTTTGGAAGCGGCCGGACAGGAGCTGGAGGGGATAGAGAAGAAGAGAAAAAAAGACCGGTGAGGGGGAGAAGAGTGGGACAAAAAAGAGAGACAACAGCAATTGAAACAAAAATAAGAAAACAGAGACTTATCAGACTACATGAGATTTGTGTTCATTCCACGACAGGAGATATGTGATGTTACACGTATCGTATTGGTTGATGTGGGAATTGGAAATTGACAGTATTATATATTATAAACAGTACTGGCATACTGAATATTGACAAACAAGCCAATATTGGACATCCCTAATTATTATAACTGTGATTTATTTGGTCTCCGTGATGTTGACAATGATAATATAATTGGACAATAAACGTTAATAAACAGAAACATTCGTCCAGTCATATATTTTTTTTGTCAAAATCTTGTCTTATCTTGCATCTCGTGGACCCAATCTCATACATTGTCTCGTCTCGTGAGTTGGGTGTCGTGTCACACTAGAAATCTAGAATCACTTGAAAGTGAGTCTGGAAAACCGCTGAAAAATTAGCATCCCAAATCCTATTGGTGGCCACGGCTTCTATTTTAAGGTTAAAAAAAAATATTTGGAAAAATTGGGTCGTGGTTTGCCCATGTCGGTCCTAAACACTATGCAAAGTAAATGTTACAATATGCAGGGTGATTGAAAATAACTCCCTATTTTCAAGTACTTGTCATTTATTTCTGAAGTATCATTCTTACAAGAAATGAACATGGGAAGAAAGCGTATTGGAGGGAGATTTATTTAAAATTTTATATGGGAGCCAGCATTTGCCACCGGTTCATCAAGCTGCCTAGGAACCGCATTAACTGATTTCACGTGGAACTCTTGTGGTATGGAAGACATAACTTCTTCTATTCGTCCTTCAGATGCTTCCAAAGTTGTTGGTTTGGTAGAATAGACTTGCCTATACAGTACATCATGGAACATACACATTAAAATTGAGAAAAATATTACAACATATGAATACATTATAAGTGTTTTAAAATAGTTACTTTTCAATCACCTTGTATAATAATACAATATGGTACAAACACAAAGATACTACATAAAGCAATGACATTGGCTCAGTGATGTAACAAAGGTAGAGCCCGATTGATATTCACACTACAAAGTGTGGATAGAGTCAGTAGTATACATTTAGCGTGACTCATTCTGACACTTCAGCAAGGTCAAGAAGAACTTTATCATCCTCCAGGGGTGAATTTGTTACCCTGGCATCAGCACACAGCCATCAAATGTGCCGTCAAACGTAAGACAACAAATAAACAATAGATTGTTGTCGCTGGAGAAAAGTTTGCACCGTTTTATAGTAATGAGCTGCAGGATGCTGTTGATGTAGGAATATAAATGAAGTGTTTTCCAACAACGTCACCTCCTGCACTGGGGGCCCCCACTGACCTTTAACTAGGCTAATTAGTATTGAGTCCAAAGTGAGAGCAGAGTCATGCATTGACACACAGATGGATGGCCTCCTGTACAGTGCATGCTCGCTTTGTACTGTACATACAGTATACCAGGGATAAACCCATTTCAATGAGGGCCGCATATTAAAATATGGAAGAATGCTGGGGGCGGCTTAGATTTTTTAAACATTTTTTGTTTATTAACCCCTTAAGCTAATAGCCATGTTTCTCGAAAATTTCATAGCCAAAACAAATAATGCTCTTGTTTGAAAACATAGATGAGACTTTGGGCAGTCACACTTAATGTGAAAGTTTCACTGCTACTGGTTAAATGGTGGAAAGAAAAATTGATTTTAAACTGCCTTTGATTTCACCAGACAAAAGAGTATGCATTGGTTTATGTTTGTAATCCGTTTCAAAAAGTTTGACAAAGACTGAGCAGTATTCCATTCCATTCCATTCCATTTTCTTGCGCTTATCCGGGTCCGGGTTGCGGGGGAAGAAGTCTCAGTAGGAAAGTCCAGACTTCCCGGTCTCCGGCGACCTCTTCCATCTCCACCGGAAGGACACTAAGCATTCCCAGGCCAGCTGGGAGACATAGTCCCTCCAGCGTGTCCATGGTCTTCCCCGGCCTTCTCCCAGCTGGGCATGCCCGAAACACAACACCAGGGAGGCGCCCGGGAGGCATCCGGACTAGATGCCCGGGCCACCTCAACTGGCTCCTCTCTGAGCTCCTCCCGGATGGCCGTGCTCCTCACCCTATCTCTTAGGGTGAGTCCAGCCACCCTACAGAGAAAACTCATTTCCGTCGCTTGTATCCGCGATCTCATTCTTTCGGTCATGACCCATAACTCATGACCATAGGTGAGGGTTGGAACGTAGATCGATTTCTTAAACAGAGCTTTGCCTTCCGGCTCAGCTCTCTCTTCACCACGACGTTCCGGTACAGCGACCGCATTACTGCTAACACTGCACCGATCCATCTGTCAACCTCACACTCCAACCGTTCCCTACTCGTGAACAAGACCCCGAGCCTTGCCATTGGGGAGTGTTTTAACTAACACAAATACCTCGCCCACTGTGATAGAACTGTCCACGTACGTGTCCTCAGACTCTGCTTCCTCTACGGAAGGTATGTCAGTGGGATTGAGAAGGGCCTCAAAGTATTCCTTCCACCGACCAACTATATCCTCAGTCGAGGTCAACAAGCCACCCATCTGCACTGTAAATAGTGTGAACTGGGGACCGCTTTCCCTTTCTGAGGTGTCGGACGGTTTGCCAGAACCTCTTTGTGGCCGACCGAAAGTCGTGCTCCATAGCCTCATCAAACTCCTCCCACACCCAGGTTTTTGCCCTGACCACCACCGACGCCGCATGCTGCTTGGCCTGCATGGACCTGTCAGCTGCTTCGGGAGTCCCGCAAGCCATCCATGCTTGATAGGACTCCTTCTTCAGCTTGACACTAGTCCGAACCCTTGGTGTCCACCATTGGGTTCGGATCTTGCCGCCACGACTGGCACCAACCACCCTGCGGCCACAACTACGACTGGGTGCCTCAGCAATGGAGGCATGGAATACGGCCCATTTGGACTCAATATCCCGGTCCTCTCTCGAGATGCAGGCGAAGCTCTGCCGGAGATGAGAGTTGAAGACTCGACGAACGGGAGACTCTGCCAGATGTTCACAGCACACCCTCACTATGCGTTTGGGTCTACCAGGTCTGTCCGGCATCCTTACCCGCCATCTAATCTGACTCATCACCAGGTGGTGGTCAGTTGACATCTCAGCCCCTCTCTTCACCCTAATGTCCAGAACATGCAGACGCAGGTCTGATGATATGACCACAAACCTTACGTAGAGGAAGCAGAGTCTGAGGACACGTACGCGGACAGTTCTATTTGGGGTAGTTAAAACACTCCCCAATGGCTCCGGGGGTGGACGAGTTTCACCCTGAATTCCTCAAGGCTCTGGATGTTGGAGGACTGCCTTGGTTAACACGTCTCTTCAACATTGCATGAAGTCGGGAACAGTACCTCTGGACTGGCAGACCGGGGGGTGGTCCCCATTTTTAAAAAGAATGACCTGAGGGTGTGTTCCAACTATAAGGGGGATCACTCCTCAGCCTCTCTGGGAAAGTCTACTCCAGGATGCTGGAGAGAAGGGTACGACCGTTACGGTAATGGTAATGGTTTAATTTTATTTGAACACGCATTTAAATGACATTGGAATACATCACTTAATACAATCGACAGTTCCACAGTAGGAAGGAGCAAAGCTTATTAAATTCTACCCCGCCAAACCGAAACCCCTCGACGCCCTGGCTACGCCTAGAAATTCTGTCCATGAAAGTAGTGAACAGAATCGGTGACAAAGGGCAGACCTGAAAAGTTCCTAGTACAAGTATAGGGTGATAGTAACAAACATAGCATTGACAGTCAACAGACAGAAAACTGACTCTCCAAGGAATGAAGTGATATAGCCTTGGATGTACACAATATTCCACGACTCTTCTTCCTTGTATTTTGTAAACATCAACTGTTTGTAATGTTT
The DNA here is from genome assembly GCA_024372805.1 of Oostethus manadensis. Taxonomy (NCBI): domain Eukaryota; kingdom Metazoa; phylum Chordata; class Actinopteri; order Syngnathiformes; family Syngnathidae; genus Oostethus; species Oostethus manadensis. Next base: position 1,781,451 of record QODF01000021.1, read on the forward strand.
CTTGAAGTCAATCATTGTAGAGCATTGTTTTACTTCTTTACTTAATCCGTTCCATAGTTTGATTCCACATTCCGAAGTACTAAAGTTTTTAGTGGTACTCTTGCATGTAAGTGTTTTAAGTTTAGTTTATTCCTAAGATCATATTTCTCTTCTCTCGTTGAGAAAAATTGTATAACATTCTTTGGTAACTAGTTGTTGTTTGCTTTATGCATCATTTTAGCGGTTTGAAGTTTTATAAGATCAGCAAATCTTAAGAATTGTGATTTTTGAAACAGTGGATTTGTATGCCACTGTGGGGCCGCACGCTGGCAGAATGGGTAGCATGTTGGCCTCACAGTCAGGAGGTTGTGGGTTCGAATCTCCGTTGGGCATCTCTGTGTAGTTTGCATGTTCTCCTCGTGCGTACGTGGGTTGTCACCGGGTACTCCGGTTTCCTCCCACATTCCAAAAACATGCATGTTAGGTTTATTGGCGACTCTAAATTGTCCATAGGTATGAATGTGAGTGTGAATGTTTGTTTGTCTATATGTGCCCTGCGATTGACTGGCGACCAGTCCAGGGTGTACCCCGCCTCCCGCCCAAAGCCAGCTGGGATAGGCTCCAGCATACCCGCCACCCTAGAGAGAATAAGCGGCATAGAAAATGAATGAATGGATTTGTATGCTCTCTATTCGTTGAGTTATGGATTATCCTAATTGATCTTTTTTGCAGTACATCAAGCAAGTGAAGTGTACTTTTGTAGTAATTTCCCCATATCTCGACACAATAAGTTAGGTATGGTAACACCATAGAAAAAAAGAGAGTTTGGAATAATTTTTGATCCAGGACAAATTGTATTTTATTCAGTATTGAAGTATTTCTTGCTACTTTATGTTGTATGTTTTTGATGTAAGCTTTCCAACTCATTCTGTCATCAATTATGACGCCGAAAATGTATGTTCATTAACCCTTACAATTTCCTCACCATCAATTTGTATCTCCTTGCAAGTATCTCTTCTGCTTTTTCCAAGTAGCATAATTTTAGTTTTACTTAGATTCAAGGATAATCTGTTTTCATCAAACCATTTTTTTAGAGTAATCATTTCACCTGAAACTGTTCTTTTTAGCTCTTGTGTGTTTTCTCCTGAGCATAAAGCTCATCTGCAAATAGTACTAGCTTTAGGTGTTTTGTCACTTTGCAGATGTCGTTAATTTATAGGTTAAATAATTTTGGTCGCAGTATTGACCCTTGTGGGTCACGTAATATCTCTAAATTTGTAGATGTATATTCTCCTAGCTTCACATATTGTTTCCTGTTTGCAAGGTAGCTTTTAACCCAGTTCAGAACCCTCTGATTCCATACCTTTCCAATTTTGTAGTTAGGATGTTGTGATTGATTGTATCAAAAGCTTTCGTTAAATCCATGAATACCGATGCTGCACACTTTCTATGGTCTATAGCATTCGTAATTTCCTCTGTGATTTCAATCCATGGAAGTGGAAATATTTGCTCCGTATCCATATTGGCTGTTCGCCAGGATGTCTTTCTTATTGAGGAATTTGTCCAACCTATGGTTGAAGAACTTTTCCATGATTTTGGAAAATTGAGGTAATAATGAAATTGGTTAATAGTTTGTGAAATTATGTTTATCTCAATTTTTGCAGATTGGAACTACTTTAGCTGTCTTCATTTTTGACCTTTTGTCATCCATTGTTGATTATTCTTCTTTTGCTTGTTAGACATTTCTCTCAATGGACAGTGCTTATCGTACAGCTTCATATAAGTCACTAGAAAGTGTTCATATGCTTCATCCACATTGCTTCCACTGTACACACGCTCCCATCTTTGTTCGTCCAGATTTTTTCGAAAGCATTGATGCTCTCCTCTTTGTGTAGTTTTTGCAGCTTCTTTTGTCCTCCATCTTTCATTTTTTATAGTTTTTGTTGTAAATTGCAAACACTAGAAGATGGTCATTGATGTCATTGATTAGAAGGCCACTAGTTGTGACCGTTAGTCGAACCTCGGTTACAGGAGTTGCAATGTGGTTTTCGTCCCGGTCGCGGAACACTGGACCTGCACTACACCCTTGCAAGGGTACTGGAGGGTATGTGGGAGTTTGCCCAAACGGTCTACATGTGCTTTGTAGACCTGGAAAAGCCATTCGAGCGTGTCCCTCGTGGTGTCCTGTGGGGGGTGCTCCGGGAGTACGGGATTGGTGGTCCGCTTCTACGTGCCATTCGGTCCTTGTACAATCGAAGCAGGAGCCTGGTTCGCATTACCAGCAGTAAGTCGAGCTTGTTCCCGGTGAACGTTGGCCTCCGCCAAGGCTGCCCTTTGTCACCGATTCTGTTCATAATCTTCATGGACAGAATTTCTAGGCGCAGTCAAGGTGTTGAGGGAGTCCAGCTTGGTGACCTTAGGATCTCGTCTCTGCAATTTGCAGACGATGTGGTCCTTATGGCCTCATCAGGCTGTGACCTTCAGCGTTTACTGGAGCGGTTTGCAGCTGAGTGTGAAGCTTCTGGGATGAAACTCAGCACCTCCAAATCCGAGGCCATGGTTCTCAGTCGGAAACGGGTGGACTGAGACTCTTGCCTCAGGTGGAGGAGTTCAAGTATCTCGGGGTCTTGTTCACCAGTGAGGGGCGGTTCGAGCGTGAGGTCGACAGACGGATCGGTGCAGCATCAGTAGTAATGCGGTCATTGTTCCGGACCAGCGCTACTGGGAAGGTTGGTGACGTTGTTGACCGTCAGACCGTCTCTACTGAGACTGCTGCCCCTGCGACCTGGACCCGGATAAGCAGAAGAAAATGGAATGGAGTTTGGTTGAAAACTAAAATGCACTAAAGTAAGGCACATGAAAACAGAAGTCTGGCGGTACTGTAAACCCTTGCCACTTTATGCTTAAAATTTCACGGCTTCGCTCCATCACGGTTTTTCAAAAACATAGTAAGTCATACTCTTTTGTAATTAAAAAGGGCTTATTAATAGGAAAAACTATGCATATTTAAGCAAATGTTATGTTATGTTAAGCATTTTAAAACATACAAATGGCTAAATGAACAAAAATTAAATTATAAAGTAATCTAGACACATTCAAAACTGTGATCATGTATTATTGTACACCGGTCATAAGGTGTCAGTAAGGTTACTGTTTAGTGAGACTGGAATTGCTGGATTTTTTATTGGTTTAATAAAGGTTTGAATGCTTTCACAATCGTCACAATAATCCATAACCGGCCACACGGTGGCTGAATGGGTAGCGTGTTGGCCTCAGAGTCAGGAGGTTCTGGGTTCGAATCTCTGTTGGGAATTTCTGTGTGGAGTTTCTCCCGTGTGTGCGTGTGTGGGTTTTCTCCGGGTACTCCGGTTTTCTCCCACATTCCAAAAACATTCATGTTAGCTTAATTGGTGACTCTAAATTGTCCATAGGTATGAATGTGAGTGTGACTGGTTGTATATCTTTGTTTGTCTTTATGTGCCCTGCGATTGACTGCTGACCAGTCCAAAGTGTACCCCGCCTCCCATCCAAAGCCAGCTGGGATAGGCTCCAGCATACCCACGACCCTAATGAGGATAAGAAAATTCACTTATCACAACCAATTATCCGAGGTACCACCTTTTCGAAGGGTCCCTCGGGATAAAAAAGTAACTAAACTCCAAAGTGTGACTGTATATTAAAAATTCTCTTTGTAATTATATTGTGGCAACCTAAAAGCTGAAAAAATGATCAAAACATCTGATTAGCACCTCCGCAAAGCCTCTTGCTAATAAAAGAAAGATAGATAGGTACCTTTTTTAATCCAAGAGAAATCTAGGTTTCAAGCAGCTCTCCAAGAATGCCATGTTATCAACTTAATCACTTGATCACAGAGGAAAACATATTTGGGAAACAGAATAGAATAGAAAGATAAATAAATAATACATAACTGGGGACTCTGAATTCCTTTTTTTTTATTTTATTTTTTTAACCATATTATAAACAACCGTAATAATCAAGATTTCCGCAACAACCAGAACCAACACAGAGCTAAATGAGCAAAAATACAGGGGAAAGAAGAAAAAAAAAATAATAATAATAATGATAATACTAATTTCATGTACATACCTTCATATACATATATATATACATACGCATATATACACACACACACACACACATATATATACATGTATACATGCACATATTCGTACACGCATACATACACATACTGTGCTCATACACCTATCCATGCAGTACATACATACATACACACATACAGTGTGCATATATATGTATACACACATACATACATACATATTTACTAATAATGATAAACATACATGAAAAACAACGAGAAAAGAAACAGAACCTCTTGAACAATGACCATCCAAATGACACGTGCAACAAATCTACATTAAATCTACATTACTCTGCAGTGACAGGATAACCGCATCAGAGCGAAACAGAGAACGAGGAGATGCCCGTGGTGAACACCGCCATGCATCCCAAACCACACTCCCTCCAAAAGCGAGGGCCCGACCAGGAAGACGCCGGAGCACGGCCCCCCAGCAGGCTCCCCACAGAGGGGAAGGCCCGACCCCGCCACCCCAAGAGGCAACCGCGAGTCCCCTCCGAAGACGTGGAAGGGAGACCCGGCCCGACGCCGCCCGGCAGCCGAGCAGGGGCCACAGGAGGGGCCCGGGCGCCAACCGCCGGAACACCCGCCGGAGGCCGGCCAGCTTCGGGCAAGCAGGACAACCACCCCCGAGCCCCCGGGCCCAGAAGCCACCCAACCCCCCAAAGCAGGGGCCATACCCAACACCCCGGGAGCTCCAGGCCACCCCAGACACAACTGCCGCGGGCCATCGCCTTCCCCAACGCCAGAGGCAGGCGCCCATAGAGGGCCCATGGGTCTACTCCTCCCTCTCAGCCCCCGTGACCCGTCCACCCCAGCCCCAGTACCCACACCAAACCCTGTTCCTACTACACTTACACACCTACATTTTCACATATGCACCTGGATGTGCCACCCCCCAATGTAGCGAGCAGCATCACCGCGAGCTCCCCCGAGACACGGGGCCATACCACCATACCCGGCCGCCGGGAAATCCACAGAGCGCCGCATGCACGCAGGCACTCCTCCCATCACCGCTGCCGACCGACACCCGGAGCCAAAACAATCACCCCCCCCCCCCGCCCCCAGCCCCACGGAGCGTCCAAAAAAAAACAGGGGTGTAACAGGACCCTCTAATCCCCGCCTCCCCACCCAACTAAAAGTGTTATGAAGTGTAAGATGTGTGTGTGTAGGCAATTAAAATTGAGGAGCCGAAACTGCGCGACACCATGGGCAGAACCACTCCGCCGGCTGAGCACGGCTAAGTAGCTCTGCCCACCCCGCGACACAAGTCCCGCCCCCCAAAAATGAATGTGAGGTGTCTGTGAGTCTATGTATAGTGAATAAGTGTAATTAAAACTGGGGAGTTTGCGGCCCCCAGGGCATGACAGAAGGAGGTCATGTTTGTGACCCCCCCCCCGGACACCCCCATGGAGCACGCACACTCCCCAAGATCCTATGTGCTTGTTTGCAGGGAGTGAGGGGGCGAGGGCGCGAGGGATAGTAAGACTAGGAGGGAAATTGGACTCTGAATTCCATTAGAGTGTGAATGCTTGTTTGTCTGCCCTGCGATTGGCTGGTGACCAGTCCAGGGTGTACGCTGCCTCCCGCCCAAAGTCAGCTGGGATAGGCTCCAGCATACCCGCGACCCTAATGAGGATAAGCGGTACAGAAAATGGATAGATGAATGGATAAATAAAAATAAATAATAGTATCAATATTAATATTAATCAATAAATTATAATCCATATTAATACCTAATAATATAAAACATAATTAAGTAAAAAGTCCAGTCTGGTGTCTGTGTTTTTTTATCTCTCTCCCACTCTTCTGCGTTGAAAAGCTGCACAGCGTGGGCAAGGAATGATCTTCTCAGGCTGTAATTGGAGCAGGACGGTGATAGTAATCTGCCACTGAAAGTGCTCTTCTGTTGGGAGATGATGCTGTGCATTGGATGATGCTGGTTGTCCATGTTGGACTGGAGCCTCCTCAGTGTCCTTTGCTCTGCCAAAGATGTCAGGCTGTCCAGCTCAGTGCCAGCGACAGAGCCTGCTTTCCTCGGCAGTTTCTCCAGCCGTGTTGCATCTAGGAGGGCACTAGCTACCACAGTCTGGTAGAAGATCTGTAGCAGCTTCTTGCATACGTTGAAGGACGCCAGCCTTCTTAGGAAGTACATACGACTCTGTCCTCTCCTGCACTGACCATCCATGTTGGCAGTCCAGTCCAGTTTATCATCCAGACGCACTTCCAGGTATTTGTAGGTGTGATCCACCTCCACACAGTCACCTTTAATGAGTACAGGTTCTGGATGTGTCCTGTTTCTCCTAAAGTCCACCACCATTTCCCTGGTCTTGGTGGTGTTGAGGTGCTGGTGGTTTGTGTCGCACCAGTTGACTAAGTCCTGGATCAGTTTCCTGTATTCCTGTCCATTCTTAATACATCCCACGATGGCCATGTCGTCCGCGTACTTTTGTATATGGCAGAGCTCAGGGTTGTACTGGAAGTTGGACGTGTACAGGGTAAATAGAACAGGAGAGAGCACAGTCCCCTGCGGTGCTCTTGTGCTGCTAGTCACAGTGTCGGACCTGCAGTTCCGTTTGCACGTACTGAGGTCTGCCGGTCAGGTAGTCTGTGATCCATGTCACCAGGTGTGATCCTGCTCCCATCCATGTCAGTTTTTCCCTGAGGAACTGAGGTTGGATGGTGTTAAAGGCACTGGAGACGTCGAAAAATGTAATCCTCACAACACTACTGCCTCTGTCCAGGTGAGCGAGAAAATTGGTGGAGCAAGAAAATGATGGCGCCCTCAACTCCCACTTTCTCGTATGCAAAGTGCAGAGGGTCGAGTACATGGTGGATCTGTGGCCTTAGGTGATAAAGCAGCAGCCGTTCCATGGTCTTCATCACATTGAACGTCAGGGCTACCGGCCTGAAGTCATTCAGCTCACCAGGATGTGGTCTCTTTGGGACTGGAAGGATGCAGAACGTCTTCCACACCTGTGGAACCCTCCCCAAATCCAAGCTCAGACTGAAGATGCGCTGTAGAGGGTCTCCGAGCTCCCACACACAGGCTTTCAGAAGTTTAGGTGATACTCCATCGGGACCTGCTGCTTTGCTGGGGCGCAGCCTCCTTAGCTCTGCACTTACTGGAGTTGCTTTTATTGTGCATCGTGTGATTGGGATAGGGGGAGAAAAGGGGTCCCCTTCTGTGCTGGTGACTTGTGTGGCGGCTACTGCGTGTGAGATTGGCTAGTCAAACTGGTAAAAAAAAACTGATTTAGCTGGTTTGCCCTTCTTACATCCCTCTCAATGTGGGCACCTCCCTTCGGTGCTGCAGCCTGTGATGGTTTTCACGCCCTGCCAGAGCTCCTTCATGTTGTTGTTGTGCATCCTCTGTTCAATTTTCTGTACTGCTACTTTGCAGCCCTTAGCTGGACTCTCAGTTCCTTCTATACCTGCTTCAAGACTTGTTTGTCACCATCTTTGAAACTCTTTTTCTTCATGTTCAGAAGGTCTTTGATGTCACTTGTTTGCAGGGCTTTTTGTTAGCAAAGCAGATCACAGTCCTTACTGGCACAACAACATCCATGCAGAAGTTGATGTAGTCTGTGGTGCAAGTGACCACAGCTAAAGATAAAGCTTTTAATAACAAGATAGATATAGCATTTGGTTTTCTGACCATTGATTTTGCTGAGCTTTTAGCTGACATTGGTCAGGTTCCGTAGACGTACAGTATAGCATGTGTGTATCGATATTGATATTGATTATGATTAACAGAAATAAAGCCCGAGCCCTATTGCTCCATGTACTGGAGTCCTTCCGGCTTCAGTGACTAAAACAAAAATGAATGTAAACAGTTAGATAATATTAATAAAACCTTTTGTATATGTACGACAGCTTCTTGTCTGATATCATTTAATATTGTAACTTTTTTTATTGTGGCTGTGATTCCCAATCCATTTGTAATGTCTCGATGATCAATTTTATTTTTTGAATAAGACGCAGACTAATAGACATCTAGGACACCACTGCAATCTACGGTCCACTCACAGGCCACAACATTAGGTACACCTGCACACTGTCTACTGCAGGGGCTGAATCTGAAAGAATCTGAAATATCTGTTTTGCCGACAAGACTGTAAACGCATCTAGACTGTCTTCTGACTGCTGATTGGATGAGCAAGGGAGGAGGAGGTAGAATAGTGTATGCAGTGAGTCTTACTGCGAGAGAGTGAAAATGCGTAGAAGTGTACAAGTTACTGCGCAGTAAAATAAAACAATGTAATTAACGGGAGCATTGCAAATATGTTTTATAACGAGAAGTGCGCTGTAGCTATGTGCTCACAGCCCGTGACACGCTAATCGCCGAGATGGTGACTCCAGGAGAAGCAGCAGCAGCTGACTGAGTGTGCACTCACAGCTCGGAATAAAATGTGCTTTCACGTTTATGTCTGCAAATCCAGCGTGGTAAAGTTAGTTCGACGTTAGCCGCTGAATATTCAGCTCCATTGCTACAGCGGTAGTCCTCCCTCACTGTACCTGGAATGCTCTCTTATGGTGCGGTGAGCTCGCACGGGAAGTGCCGCTCTAACCGCTGGCTGTTTTGCTAGGGGCCGTCAATAAATTTTGGTGAAGAAAAATGCAAATACCCGAAAAAGCTCCGGTTCCCAACGACGTCAGGGACTGGGCTGTATATGAGATGGGAAGCCATTCACAGTTAGAGAATACATAAAAATATCAGAGCATATATTCTCCTAAATAAAAGAATAAACAGGAAATTATTCAGAAGATAAAAGAATGTCTTTCTTTGCAAAGACAGTCAAGAACAGGATCAATACAATGATTATTGATGACAATTCAGTGCAGAAATAACCGGTATTAAGCAAACAACACTGATATGCCGATATATGAAGTCTCATTGAATTTTTTATCATAAAGTTGGCTACAATTTTTATTTCTATTTTACACACATCAGTTCAGTGTTTAAATTAGCTCAGAGTAGGTCTACACGTATAACGGCACTCTTGCTTGTTGAATTTTGTGGTTCTTACAGGTACAACAGATACAAAAATTTACCAAATTTACAGGTACAAAATATTAAAATTTTAAAAAGTTTGTTAGTTCTGTGATGTTTTGCGGCTTCCGAACATTTTTTTTACTGTAAGGGGAGGCAAAATGGCTCTTTTGTTGGTAAATGTCGCCAACCCCTGTCATGAGAGATGCCCTCGGCAACATCTCCACATAGCCAGCTGCCATTTGACGCCCCTGTGCAACCTGAATCTCCATTGTTCCATTGAAGGAAAAAGCAGCTCAGATTATGATGGGGTTCCTTTCACTGTGCCGTGTGGAGAACATCTCAGGTGTGATCTCCTTGTCATGCCTGCAACTTTGGAAGCCATCAAGCCCGTCAAGGTTCCATTTCTTCTCATCAGAGAATAAAACTTTCGTCCTTTTTTTCCATTTTTGGTTCTCTCTTGCAAAATCTCAAACGGACAGTTTTGTGGCGTTGAATGAGAAAAGACTGTTAAAGACGTTTTTTCTGTTTTTGAAATCTTTGTCTCGCAGATGCCATCTGATAGGTTATTGGACTGTACTCGGCACCAGTAACAACCTTCATTTGGGGCGAGGATCATCCGGTGTCGTGACAGACAGCCAATCAGATCCTCCAGTTCGGGGCTAGTGAGATTTTATGGGGTTTGCGAGTTGTTACATAACCCTCAGGTTCTTTGAAGAAGCTTCAAAGCTTGACTGTCTTGCCGGATCCAACCTCAGCAGCAATGGCGCTGGGCGAGAGGCCTTGTTTATGCAGCTCAACAATCCGACCGTGTTCAAAGAGAGAAAGCTTTTTTTGCTTTTGCTATCAACAGATCATAACAGTGTGAATACCTGAGAGAAAATCCACAAGATTTTGGCTGTGGTCCTAAACTTTTCGTCAACCGATTAAAAGGCTATTTCACTTTTAACCTCATTTTTTTTAACCTCACTTCCTTTTCTTCCTTTTGTATTTTGAAACTCTACATAGAACCTCCTTAAGATCCAACATTGTGAAATGTAAATTCTTGCAGTTTTTCAACTGGTCTTAAAATGTTTTATCAGGTGTACAATATACTTTCACACTTTTGCAGCTTGATCAAGATAATGATTGTATCGATACCAGTGTTAGTATCAGTAATCTATCAATACCAGTGTAGGGAGATTCAAAGTTTTAAATTGGTCTTCTACGTTTACTTTGTATGTTTTTTATTGGTAAAAAGTAGTGTTCCTCAGGCAAAACGCCAACGGATTTGAATGAGAGCCATACGTAGTTTCTACTTTTGTTTAATTTAGCACTATTGATTTTATTTTTCGGCCAGTCCAGGGTGTACCCCTCCTTTCGCCCAGAGCCAGCTGGGATAGGCTTCAGCATACCCGCGACCCTCATTAGCGACCCTAATGAGGATAAGCGGCATAGAAAATGGATGGATGGATGGATGATTTTATTTTGCTCAAAAAATGGAATATAACAAAAAGGAGTAAGGAAATGATTTCATTATTTTTTTCATATTATTACGTTGTTGGCGACGCTAAATTGTCCATAGGTATGAATGTGAGTGTGATTGGTCGTTTGTCTATATGTGCCCTGCGATTGACTGGGGACCAGTCTAGGGTGTAACCCACCTCTCACCCGAAGTCAGCTCCAGCATACCCCTGTGAGCCTAATGATAAGCGGCACTGAAAATGGATCGATGGATACCTTGTGATCATAATCATAATCCCAATTTCTAAATCCACCAGTGACTGGCAAAAAATGTCACATTGATAAAATTGTTCATTTTTGACAAATACCTCCCCAACCTTGCTGCTACCATGACACAGACGTTCTCCTCAAATTTAAAATTTATTGTTATTTATTTTTTGCCCCAAACTCCATCAATTAGAATGCTGAATATGCAGGTATCCACTATATTTACTTGGTATGGGATCACACTGCTAAGGATATCCAATACAAGTTCTGCTTCACAAAAGGATATCACTGACTTGGATTGAACACGTTTGTGATTGACGGTTAGTATCAATGAAAGGTGTGCTCAGTATAAACTTAAAGGCTGCATTCGCCATCCACTGTGTCAAGAGAAGGTATCTGAAGATGTGTGCAGCCTGTAGCGTGTGTGTTTCTATCCTCTCCCTGCAGTAATGTGTAACGATGCAACGCACGTCCGTTATGTACCTTAACATTACCAACTCAGCCGGGCGCAACATCGCAGCTGGAGGTGAGGTGCAGGATGTTAGGTGGAGGTGGGGGTAAGGAGTTCCAAGCTTGTTGGAGCACAAAGTGAAGAAAGATGAGAAAAAGTTGGGAGTGTGGAAATAAAGATAGCTTTTTTTATGACTAAGTTGTTTGATACATTATATGGCGAGTGTTGAAAGTTATCTTTGGAGAACACACCGTCTTGTGACAGGTAAGGATGACGAATGCAGCAATTCATTTTTACAATGATTTTCCACCTTTCCTTTAAGGGTCCGCAATGATATTTGCTGGTGTAGAAAAACACCCTTCGATTCCAGGACTATATGTCACTTTTCTTTTCCCGTACTGTGTGAAATAAATAGCTGGACAGTGCAAGTCAAGATTACTCTACAAGATCATAATCACGGCTCTAAGAAAATTTGCACTCCATTGTCCTCCTCCTAATTAGGACTGGGTCGTGGGAGCATCAGTCTCAATAGGGAAGTCTAGACTTCCCGGTCTCCGGCAACCTCTTCCAGTTACCCCAGGGGACACCAAGGCGTTCCCAGACCAGCTGTGAGACTTAATCCCTCCAGCGTGTCCTAGGTCTTCCCAGGGGCCTTCTCCCGTTTGGGCATGCCCAGAACACCTCACCTGGGAGGCGCCCGGGAGGCATCCGGACGAGATGCCCGAGCCACCTCAACTGGCTCCTCTCGATGTGAAGGAGCAGCGGCTCTACTCTGAGCTCCTCCCGGATGGCCGAGATTCTAACCCTATGTCTTAGGGCTTAGGCTTGTATCCGCGATCTTGTTCTTTTGGTCAAGATCCATAACTCATGACCATAGGTGAGGGTGGGAACGTAGCTCGATCGGTAAACAGAGACCTTTGCCTTCCGGCTCAGCTCTCCCTTCACCACGACGGTCCGGTACAGCGACCGCATTACTGCAGATGCTGCACCGATCCGTCTGTCGATCTCACGCTCCAACCTTCCCTCACTCGTGAACAAGACCCCGAGATACTTGAACTCCTCCACCTGAGGCAAGACCTCACTCCCAACCCGGAGGGTACAGTCCACCCGTTTCCGACTGAGAACCATGGCCTCGGATTTGGAGGTGCTGAGTCTCATCCCAGAAGCTTCACACTCAGCTGCAAACCGCTCCAGTAAACGCTAAAGGTCACAGCCTGATGAGGCCATAAGGACCACATCGTCTGCAAATTGCAGAGATGAGATCCTAAGGTCACCAAGCTGGACTCCCTCAACACCTTGACTGCGCCTAGAAATTCTGTCCATAAAGATTATGAACAGAATCGGTGACAAAGGGCAGCCTTGGCGGAGGCCAACGTTCAAAGGAAACAAGCTCGATTTACTGCTGGCAATGCGAACCAGGCTCCTGCTTCGATTGTACAAGGACCGAATGGCACGTAGTAGCGGGCCACCAATCCCGTACTCCCGGAGCACCCCCCACAGGACACCACAAGAGACACTTGTCAATGTCACAATGCCTTTTCCAAGTCCACAAAGCACATGTAGACCGGTTGGGCAAACTCCCACATACCCTCCAGTACCCTTGCAAAGGTGTAGAGCTGGTCCAGTGTTCCGCGACCGGGACGAAAACCACATTGCAGCTCCTATAACCGAGGTTCGACTAACGGTCATACCCTTCTCTCCAGAACCCTGGAGTAGACTTTCTAATGGAGGCTGAGGAAGGGAACTATCGATGCAATGATTGATAAATAGTAAAAATACAAGATGGCGCTGGAGCTCATTTCTTCTCTTCTCTTGTTGCATTGTGTGTGTCGTGGACTTATTGATGGAGAGCAAATGCTGTGCTTCTCCTCACGTGCAGGCAATTTCCCACTTGTTTGCAGCGTTTCCCCGAAAGGCCGGCCTTATCTGAGGCACGAGGCCTCCTGTCTGTCTGCAACGCGCCACATCCCGCATGCCTTCAACACAAATTGGTATTCTGTTCATCTTGTGAGAAAGCGAAGACGCGCACGTCCTCCTTTAGAGAGTTTTTTCTGATGTGTGTGATCCAAACAGGATTGGTCACAGCCCGTTCTCTGTGTGAGTGTTGGACTGGACGTGATGAGAGCACCAAGACAGAAAACTGATGGATGGATGTGCTCTAAGATGAAAAAAAGGAAGCAAGATGAAGCCTCATGTTTGTTTGCCCCCCCCACCCATCCTTCTTTCTCAAGTGTGTTATTTATGGTGAAAATGGAAGCTGTCACGTCACATTTATATAAAATACGCAGGCTAGCGCCTGCTGGTCCTTCAGTTCAAAGAGCTTTTGACCGAGCTGTCTGTGTCTCTCCATCTCGGTGTCTGACAGAGACGCTCTCTGAAAGGGACAAAGTCAAGGACGGCTGCTCAAACCACTCAAAACGTCGGCTACATGGCACCTTTGTCTTTATATTGTGTAAACACGCGCTCTTTGGTGATAACGTTAAGCAACTGCAAGACACCATGCGACACCAAGAAAGGCATTGGCGAAGCTCCAGGAAGTGAAACGTGAGGCCAACTTTGCAGATTATGCCGCTTCCACTGTTCTTTTAACAAGATGTGCCAGTGGGACTTTTCTAGTTCTTTTTCTAGTTGTTGCACACCAAACACCTTGCTTTGTGGACTGGTAGCAGAAAAAACCTTCCTAAAAGTGTTCCACAATGATTCAACTCCTGAGTGATTAATTCACCAAAATAATACATGTAATTAATTAATCAATAAAATTAATCAGATGAGTCACTCAGTTAAATTAAAGATAGCGGTGTCAAATGACTAAAAGTTTTAATCAGATTAATCACAATCTTGAAATGAATTAATCACAATTAATCACCATTTGCAACTGTCTAAAATACAGTATGATGAAAAACAATTAACAACCCATGCGGATATGTTCTTCCTCATTTCCTTATGTTTGTTTCATATGTGATGTAACATGCGCATGTTCTGGTTGGCCCTCGGCTCACGCCGTTGTTTGAGGAAATGCAGTGGTGACTGTGGAGCGGGTACAAATACTGAGCAGAAATGGACAAAGGAAAAGGTACTTTAAGTTTCATTAAAAACAATGTTATTTGTATCTATTGTTGCTGTGATTTGAGTTGTCACAGAGTATGATGCCTGCCACACAGTAACCAGAATGCCGGGTTGAGAAAAAAAAAAGCTGCTTGCAATAAACAACTGTGGGAATATTAACTGTATATCATTTTTGACTAAAATAATGGCCATACTTGCGAAATTGATATTTTTACCAACGAATTGATGAATACCTTGCTTCAAAATGAGAAGTGAAGTGAGAAGGTTAAGGTGTCAAGCAGACATTGAACATTGTTAATGTTATTGGCAGTGTTATTTTTGATAACTAAAAATGCTTGGAATACCTTGTTGCATAATCAGATAATATGCAAGTTTAGAAGAACTGCACAACGAACATTTTTTTGTCACAATGAAACAACAAACACAGAATGAAAAGGTGAAGTGCATTGTTGACACACATCATTCCCAGGCCACATCAAATGAAGTGACGGACCACATCTGGCCCCTGGGCCTTGAGTTTGACACCTATGGATGAATACATTTTGCCATATGGTCTGTATCTATCGTTATATATGCTTTAAACTTTTCCAAGTGTGGGCTGCATGCAGCCACTTTAATGAAACCTGCAGCTCAGCTTTGTGTTATACTTTTTCCCTACAGCTTGTTTTTCCGTCATTTGTGCTGTTGTTTTTTTGGTCATTTACTCTGCAAATGTTTCAAATATTTCAACTTTTTTTCATACTATTATAACTTTATTCTCATAATAATTTGACTTTATTCTTGTAATCCAACCCTACCAAACATAATTTCCCCAAAATGGCAACTTTATTCTTATTTTTGTTACTAATTTTGCTAACATTATTGCAGAAGTTATTGTCAAAATTAAATTTTTTCTATCAATATTAAGACTTTATTCCAATATTTCTACAACATTCTTGTAAATGAATGTACAAGTACATATATACATATATATACATGTACATATATACATATATACACATATACATATACACATACATATATACACATATACACATACACATACATATATACACATATACACATACACACACACACATACGTATATATATATACACACATATATATACACACATATACGTACTTTTAGAATGTGCCAAGGGCTTATAAAAAAACGTCCGGCGGAGGCACAAATGTTCCCCGGGCCACACTTTGAACATCGCTGCTTTAACCGTACCTTAAAGTGCCACACACATGCTCCACAATGACAATGTATCTTGCACGGAACACAAAACTAGTGGATGGATCCTGCTTCAAACTATGTGCGAGACTCAACACTGCGTTTTTCACAGCATTGTTAGTTAGCACAAGAGAAACCCACTTCCTTGTAAACATGAAGTAAAATAACACTTCCCCAAAGTGTATTGATTAGAAAATATAGACGAGTAGAAATCCAGAAGGTAACACATTCCACTATGTTTCCAATTTTGAATCAGTGTCACTTTTGTTATTGTCTGAATTTGGACAAAAAAACAAGAAATATTACACACATACTTACACATACTTTGAGTAGTTGAATACAGTTGAGAAATTGTTCACATTTTGTGTCAAGGCAGACATCAGCTCGTTTATACATAGCCTTCCTTGATTCAATCTTTGTGTGCAGACTACATTGGTTATGTTAATGTTGTGTGATATGTTGTGATGGCGTTGTGTTAGTGGCCAGGGTAGTGGCCAGTTTGTGACACACTTATGTGTGTCACAAACTGGCGATGCACAAAACGGATGAAATTGACACCAGATTGTGTTTTATACACATTCACACAATTTACCCTTGTATTCAGTGTGTTTGCAATATATGGTTACAGTATAGCTGCAAATCACTGTACAGTAGTCTGTGCATCATGCCCAGGGGTTGTCAACCCCCGGCTCTTCAGCCTTTTTGTTGCAGGCTTCCTTCGCTAAGCACTGTGATGTTTTGTAACACCGAAGTAGAGGAAATGTGCGTTTTCAAAAAGAATTTGAAATATCGGACTTGCCGCCAAGTCCGTGAATCCATCTAGACTGTCTTGTGACTGCTGATT
This sequence comes from Oostethus manadensis, assembly GCA_024372805.1. NCBI lineage: Eukaryota > Metazoa > Chordata > Actinopteri > Syngnathiformes > Syngnathidae > Oostethus > Oostethus manadensis. The sequence goes on from QODF01000021.1 coordinate 1,797,830, forward strand.
GAATGCGCAAGGGAGGGTGAGGGAGGCCAGTGTAGCAATGAGTTTCACTGCGTGGGAGAGAAAAAAGGTGAAGGAATTTTGAGTTGAGTCTGAAACAAGTTGCCGCACAGTAAAATAAAACAATGTTGTTAACGGGAGCATTGTCAAGTTTTGCTCGGCGCGGCATGGTGAAACGACCCGGGGGATGAAGCGAGCAGGATGTCAGGCAGGTAAGTGCGAAAAAAGAGTCTTTAATAGATGATGCTGCGAAGCAGCGAAAAAAACACAAACAGGTCCACAGGAAAGCGAGGCACAAATGACAATGACCCGACAAAAGAGTAGCACACACACCTGAACATAAATAGCGAGGCGAACAAACGAGGAACAGGTGCGTGTAATTAACAGAAAAGCATGTGAAACTAGGAAAATATCAACACAGGAAAACCCACTCGAACAAAAACCAAAAACTGTCACGAGAACAACACTCGGATCGTGACAGTATCCCCCCCTTAAGGACGGATTCCAGACATCCTAAAAAGTCTAAAAGTCCCCAGCAGACGGTAAGGGCGGTGGGAGGACTGGTGGTGGGCCGCCGGCGAGACCCCTCCGGGGGTCGGCCGGGACGGAGACTTAGGCGAGGCCGGTGAGGCCCCTCCGGGAGTCGGCCGGGACGGAGACGCCTAGGCAGGACCGGAACCTTGGGCGTTGCTGGAAGCACTGGAGCGCCCTGCGCCGTGGGAGGCGCGACGGGAGCGCCCTGCGCCGTGGGAAGCGCGACGGGAGCGCCCTGCGCCGTGGGAGGCGGGACGGGAGCGCCCTGCGCCGTGGGAGGCGCGACGGGAGCGCCCTGCGCCGTGGGAGGCGCGACGGGAGCGCCCTGCGCCGTGGGAGGCGCGACGGGAGCGCCCTGCGCCGTGGGAGGCGCGACGGGAGCGCACTGCGCCGTGGGAGGCGCGACGGGAGCGCCCTGCGCCGTGGGAGGCGCCGCTGCTGAAACGCCCTGCGCCGTGGGAGGCGCCGCTGCTGAAACGCCCTGCGCCATGGGAAGCGCCCCTGCTGAAACGCCCTTCGCCGTGGGAAGCCCCGCTGAAACGCCCTGCGCCGTGGGAGGCGCCGCTGAAACGCCCTGCGCCGTGGGAGCCGCCACTGAAGGAACCGGGACCGACGCCCTGGGAAGAGGGGACTGGAAGGACAAGGGCCGACGCCCTGGGAGGCACCACAGGAGTGGCTGCCGCTGGCGGGAGCTGCTACTGGCGGGCGATCGACGGAATCCTGCAGCTGGGAGCGGCGACCGGCAGCATCTGGGCTGCCGGAGCCGGCGAAGGCTGCCGAGGATAATGAGTGGGTGGCGTCCTCCAGCGAGGCGCCGGTATCGGCAGCTGCTGGGCTGCTGAAGCCGACGGCAACTGCCGGGAACATAGAGTGGGTGGAGTCCTGCAGCGAGGCGCCGGAATCGGCAGCTGCTGGGCTGCTGAAGCCGACGGCAACTGCCGGGATCAGGGCGTGGGTGGCATCCTGCAGCGAGGTGCGGCTTCCGCCAGCGGCCGCGCGTCCTCCGCTGTCCAGCCGGACCCCCTGGCCCCCCCTCCAGAAGGCGGATCCCAGACGCCGTTCTCGACCGTCACAGGAACAAGGGAAGGGTGGAGGGAGGTTTGGAGGAGGGCATGCGACTCACCCCGTCGACGTCTCCGGGTCGGCACCGCCGGGTCTCTCCGACGGGCTGGCGCGTATGTGGGAGGTCCAGGCCACACCGACGCCATGGGGACCAGCTTGCCGCCTGGGCCCCACATCATGCCCTCCAGCTCTTCTGGCGAGTACCGAGCCGTCTCCTCCTCCATCGCCTTAAAAAACAGCCTGGCCCAGTCGCTGTCTGGGGAGTCATACTCTGGTCGGGTCATTCTGTCAAGTTTTGCTCGGCGCGGCATGGTGAAACGACCCCGGGGATGAAGCGAGCAGGACGTCAGTCAGGTAAGTGCGAAAAAAGAGTCTTTAATAGATGATGCTGCGAAGCAGCGAAAAACCCCACAAACAAGTCCACAGGAAGGCGAGGCACAAATGACAATGACCCGAGAAATGACTACCGCACACACCTGAACATAAATAGCGAGGCGAACAAACAAGGAACAGGTGCGTGTAATTAACAGAAAAGCTTGTGAAACTAGGAAAATATCAACACAGGAAAACCCACTCGAACAAAAACCAAAAACTGTCACGAGAACAACACCCGGATCGTGACAAGCATAGCAATATGTTTTATAATAAGAAGTCCACTGTAGCTACAATGTGCACTCACAGCTCGAAACAATATGTGCTTTCACTTTTATGTCTACAAATACACCGTGGACGTTGGATGTTGGATATTCAGCGCCGTAGGTCCCTCACTGTGCCTGGACAGCTCTCTTATGGTGCGGCGAGCTTGCTCGGGAAATGCCGCTCTATCCGCTGCCTGTTTTTCTATGGACCGTCAATAAGTTACTATTTTGGTGAAGAAAAATGGAAATACCAGAAAAACAACGTCAGAAAAAGTCTTTACATTTTTCTCTAGTTGTTTTGAGAAAATTACATTAAAAGCCATTCACAGTAATAAAAAATATCAGAGCTTATATTATCCTAATAAAAAAAAAAGAAAAGCTAATTATTCAGAAAATAAAAGAATGTTTGCAGATGACAATTCAGCACAGGAACAACGCTGATATGCAGATATATGAACCCTGATTGACTTTTTTATCTTAAAGTTGGCTTTCTTTACCTTTTTATTTTACACTAATCAGTTCAGTGTTTAAATTAGCTCACACAGATCTACACGTGTAGCCGCACTGTGAATTTTGTGGTTCTTACAGGTAACAATGCAAATGATTAAAATGTTTTAAAGTTTATAAGTTCTGTAATGTTTTGCAGCTCCCGGATTTTTTTCTTTTTCCTGAAGGGGAGACAAAATGGCTCTTTTGATGGTAAAGGTTGCCGACCCCTATCATGCCCCTCGAAGTGACCGCACAATCTCTGGTACCCCTTTCAGGAGGCTGACCCATACAGTACACTGTGTTCGGAATTGCACTGCTGTTGATGTGTTCAGGTCAAAATTAAGTTATAAAAGAGCATCAGACTGGCCGCACGGTGGCTGAGTGGTTAGCACATTGGCCACACAGTCAGGAGATCTGGAAGACCTGGGTTCAAATCTCCGTTGGGCATCTCTGTGTGGAGTTTGCATGTTCTCCCCGTGCGTGTGTGGGTTTTCTCCGGGTACTCCGGTTTCCTCCCACATTCCAAAAACATGCATGTTAGGTTAATTGGTGACTCTAAATTGTCCATAGGTATGAATGTGAGTGTGAGTGTTTTTTTGTCTATATGTGCCCTGCGATCGACTGGCGACCAGTCCAGGGTGTACCCCGCCTCTCACCCAAAGTCTGCTGGGATAGGCTCCAGCATCCCTGTGACCCTAATGAGGATAAGCGGTACAGAAAATGAATGAATGAATGAATGAATGAATGAAGAGCGTCAGACTGAGTGTGACTCTAGGCACGCCACACTGTGCATTCAAAACCAAGATGATTTTCAATAAATTAATTACGAACGTTAGGACGTTGTTTTTGACAGCCCTAATTCTTTTTTCCCCCTTTACAGCACATCCATGTGTCTTCAAATGTTATTCAAATTTAAATAATAGGCCATCAATTTCAAGTCATACAACAATGAAAAGACTAAAATGTAATGTGGATTTCCACACAATTGTATTTTGTTAACTTAATATGTTTGTGTCAAACCTACAAAGTGTCATTGAGTGGAAGATTCCTTTCCCTCCAAATTAAAAAGCCCTTAAAGTATAGTTAAGTGTTAAAAAAAAATAAAAAGATGGCACTTACAAATGTCCAGCATTAAAATTCAAGGGCAACTAATGGCTGTGATTGGTTCATTAATTACTTAGAATGGCACTCAGTGGAGTGCAGACCTCCACTAAGACCAAACAATCCCAATTTGGATGAACACCAAATTGTACGCCTTGAAGGATACCCACAGCCTGCGTAGAAATACATTTCACCATTAAGACTCATGCATTATTCACAGGGGAATGAGGGGAAAATGCCGAAAAATGTCTCATCTTTTAAAGTTAATGGATCGTCATACAGATTTGCACTAAAATTTAATGCCTTTTCATCAGCCCTACCTTCACCTCCCTGCAAAGTTTTTTGGAAACCAGTTAAGTTGTGTTGTGTGCAATCCTGCCAACAAACAGATGGCAATGAAATCAGGCAGTAATCTCCTTGGAGGAGGTATTTCAAAATGTGTATCTCATGACTTTTGCCCACCACAGTGTAAGTGCGGGCTGTCACTCAAATGGGCCAAATTAAAGGCAGCGTCTGGAATGGAGCATGTCCATTAAGAGGTCACCAAAGCTGTCACCGTCTTCCTTGAGGCCATCCTGTGTGTGTGTGTGTGTGTGTGTGTGTGTGTGACTTTATCTGTGTTGGCAGCAAGTGTCAGCGAGGGCCAGCGTGCTCCCCCAGCTGTGATTGGCTGAAGGTGACCACGACGGCGCCACTTATGGCTGTGAATGTCACTGCAGCCACAAGTAGTGTCGGATTTGACGTGTGAGCCTCAGGGAAATGACACTTGAAGTGTTTTCCCGTGAAAGTGTTTAAGGGATGAATCACAGCCACACACACACACACACACACACACACACACCTGATGTTTGTATGTTCTCCCTATTATTAATATGTGTGTGTGTGTGTGCTTCTACAGGGGTGATTTACACTGCAGGCATCCTGGACTGTGAGAGCAAAGACTCCTATTGGCTGACAGTCTATGCTACAGACAGAGGGATCTCGCCCCTGTCGGGTTCTGTTGAGGTCTTCATCCAGGTACAAACACTCTCTGCATGACGACCACAGCATTCCAATGCAGCAGACGTCTCTGCACTTCAGCACTGAAATGTAAACGCCGCACGCCCAATTTGCATGAATATTACCCGGTATAATGTTTACACAACAACCATCACATCCAGCCAGGGCATTTTATCATTATATTGACACCCCACCACCACATGCTGCGTTACAAATGGCAAGGTATATGATGGGTTGAGTCAAATGGAGTTGAGTCAAAATAATGATAATGATGCAAATATACAAAAATCTTACTGCAATAATAATTATGAAAAAGAGTGCTATTAATTCCCACAATTTACTCTGAATAAAATAATAACAAAATTGTTTTTAAAAATATGCATATTGTTGTAGTACTGAATATTCAAGGGTTTTTATGAGCCTCAATCTTTCTGTTTCAATTTTTAAAAGGTGCATATTTTGTTTGACATATTTTTACACCTACAAATGATTCGACCTCCAGTGTAAATTACATTTATTATCAAAATGTACAAACTTTCAATTAAAAAGAGACCACATTAGATGTGTGTTGAGTTTCCTGTGTTGACTTTGGCCTGCAGCTAGACCCGGGTGGCTAGTCAAAACCTGATCACATGATTCCTGCTCGCAGTGACTGTAATGACTAGTAATGTAGTAGCTATGTTTACATGTAGCTCTTAGCGCGGGTGACCAGAAGCGGGTCTTGGACAGGAATCAACATCCCTACCACACCGCCATGCACATACAGTACTTTCCGCGGACATCTTACACGATGGAGTCCACATCAAAGTTGCTGAGCAGAAGGACCAGATACTGCCTCTGTTTTTGTCAACAGCTTGAGCCATGTGGTAAATGCACAGAGAGGGAAAGCAAATAAAAAAGAAATAAAGGACAAAATGGAAAAAGCAAAGACAGAATGTAAAAAGAATATGACCACATTTGTGTAGGTTTGTATCACTGATTGTCTTTATAGTTCCACGTTTATTTTTCATTTGTGGCACTCCTGTGAATCCATCCTTGTGAACTAATGCTAAGTGTATAAACTTTGCAAATACACTGCATGTAAACATCCACCATTGAAAAGTTTTGTTGTGAATAGTGGACAGAGCTGGCATATGACATGATGGGGGCCAATCTACCTAGCAACAACAAGTGAGTAGGAAAACAAACCTCAGCATTCGTGTCCATCCAGCTCAGTGCTTCTCAAATACTGGGGCAGGACCCCCTGGGGGGTCACAGTGAACTATCTGGGGGATGCGAGAACCAGGAGGTCCTTTCAATGTTAGTGCAGAACTGCCATCATTGCAATCTGACTCGTGAGTACGCTTGTATGCTTCACAGCGGTTGTGATATCGCATATTCCAAAATATTAGCCGTTTCTCAAGAGTATATAAAACTAGGGGGCATGACAGGTAGTAACTGAAAATAAGTATTTTTATTGTATTATAATTGTATTATTATTAGTTATGTCAGAAGTTTTTGAGTGCCGTGTGTCACCGTGCTGATGTTTAGAAAGAAAAGTCGCGAGTAAGAAAAGATTCTTCCGCCTCAGCATCTCAACAAAGCAAACATGACATCACATTATATTGTGGCTTGAGGTTACCAAGGTGCAGCCCAGCGGGATTGGTTGCTCCGTTGGCGGCCGCTTTGTCACGCGCCAAAGAGGAAGTTTAATCAGACACAGGTGCACCTCAATTACCCGCTCGAGTGTCTCACGCCACGTCGCTCGCAGCCAACACTCGTAAATACTCCGCATCTGCGCCGTGGCAGCGGCTTCATTCATTTGTAACTCGTTCAGGGCGTGACATGTGCTACATCTCTTTGATTGAGAACCAAACTGAGATTTGGCTTGAAGATACTTGGTCGACATATTAGAAGCAGCTCTCAGTGGGAAGCGGAGCAGAAAAAACACAGGAATAAAGACATCGGTGGGAGAAACTAAGAAAGTGACCCTGGAAGGCCCAGAATCAGCGGCGGTTGACTTCAATTTCACCATCTTAGATTTATTTTGCAGACTCATTCTTGGGCAGCCTTCTCGAAAAGGGAGACCATCAGAAATGTAGGCCCCCTCACATTCTCGCCAACAGTTATAGTTGTAGGGGTGTTGGTTTTTCCTTTGATACTCTCTTTTGGCTTCAACCCCATGGCAGTGCATGCGCTCCTGGGGTGTAGTTCTCTGAATCTACTTGTTCTCGCTGGTGAATTCTACACAGTAATAGATAGCATGCAGAAATATGGAGAAAAAAATCTATATATTTTTGTAAAGACAGAATTTTATTGTCTTTACAAATTGTTTATTATGATGTACCTAATCAAGTGGTTTGATTTGCTCCATTCACTGCCTCCCAGGTGGAGGACGTCAATGACAACGCGCCGCTCACCTCCGACCCCATCTACCACCCGGTCGTCATGGAGAACTCGCCCAAGGACATGTCCGTTATTCGCATCCAAGCGCAGGACCCCGACCTCACCGCCACGCCCAGTCGTCTGACTTACCGCATCACCGCCGGCAACCCGCAGAACTTCTTCTACATCAACCCAAAGACAGGCAAGAGAATTCCAGTGCACGCATGTTGCTTACAGTTGCTGGTTGGAAATATGCCAACAACTTTGGGAACTCAAACTGTAACTCTGCTCTTGTCCAACATAACAAATGCCATACTGTGTTGCTCTAAGACTGCAAGGGAAGCTCGGCTTCCCCTAAAATGTCCCCAAAAAAGTGGTGAAATATGTACTGCTGTGTGTGCATTTGAATGACTAAATATACTTCATCTTTAGTTCAGCTACTTATTACAAGTAAATGGCACCACTTCCTTCTCAACGCCGCGGCGCTATACACAGTCGGACGCTGAGCATCTACTAATTTTGATGGGGAAGCGTACTAGACAGCCGTTGGATAATTGGTGGGCTTTATCCCAGCCATCAGAAGCCCAGCATCTCTGGGAATCAATAGGGCAGTGGGCTGGCCTGGACGTTCGTCTTCTGCATGATGATTGGTTGATCTGTCTGAGGCGGAACCCGTTTGGATTGACAGTGACATGAGCGAATCGGCGATCTTGAGGTATAACCTTCCACCCCAGCATTTTCCAAGTTTTTCATTCCGTTGTTCTGAACTGATCCGGAGACTTTACTGATCCCTAGCACAAAGACTTTGTCTTTGTTAAAAACGACTAGGAACGCAGGGTAGAGTTTACATATCTATACATAACACATTTACGATGTAGGGTGTAGGATGCAGGAAAAAAATTAGCATCCACTTCTTGAATGGCCAGCAGCCGCCACTGCCCAGTGCACTTGGGGATGCCGATGTAGATTACCACCATCAGTGTGTGATTGAGGAGCGCAGGAATAATACGCTCACATCACCGTGAAGCCCTTTGGGTACGTTGAAAAAAAATTGCAATACATTATTATTATTATTATGTGCCTTGCTGATCAAATGTCTTAAATCAGGGGTGGCCCGCAGTTGTACATTCTGAAAATATACAATATTTATATAATATATAAATATAATATATATAATATACATATATATAACAAGAATACTTGTTAAGAAAACAGCAAAAATGGAAAAATCTGCAAAATATTATTGAAAATATTTGTAATATTTGAAAAAAATTGAAATATTAGAAGAAGAAAATACTTTCTTTTTTTAAAAGATGTAATATCGGTTATATTAGTATATATTAGTATATGAAACAAGCAGTTTGAATCTCCATTGGGTATATGTGTGGGTTTTCTCCGGGTACTCCGGTTTCCTCCCACATTCCAAAAACATGCATGTTAGGTTAATTGGCGACTCTAAATTGTCCATCGGTATGAATGTAAGTGTGAATGTTTGTTTGTCTATATGTGCCCTGCGATTGACTGGCGACCAGTCCAGGGTGTACCCCGCCTCTCGCCCAAAGTCTGCTGGGATAGGCTCCAGCATCCCCGTGACCCTAATGAGGATAAGCGGTATAGAAAATGAATGAATTGTACTGTCCCTTTTCTTTATGAATTCTGCATCTATTCACTTCCACATTATTATTTAAGAACTGTCCTGTTTGAAATGAGCATCTGTCATTTTCCAATCCACAGTATAAACAGAACAATATATGCTAGTCCGTTCTTGCCTTTCTGCTTGATAAAGGCAGCCAGCGTGGTATAGAGTGCAACTTGTAATTGATGTGTAACTCACGAGGTGTCCTTTCCCCGAGATCATTCTAGTTTTTTTTGCAGATTCAAAGGAATGTTTCATGATTGCGTGCACAACACATTGCCTTCTTCGGGTACAACCTCTAATGTGTGTGTGCGTGTGTGTGTGTGCGTGTCACAGGGGAGGCTGTTTTGCCATCTGAGCTCGACTGCGTTGCTTTTTGGTAATCTTCATTCAATGTCGCCCTCGCATCGACGACTATCACCTACACAGGCAGATAAATTGGCTTTTACTCAATGTTAAATGTTCACTTTACAGCCTCCAAAAAAACCCTGCTGGATTTACACCAGAGGCCACTTAGCTCCGCCCCCTGGAGGTGCTAGTGTGATGTGATGATTGTTGTGGTGAGTCATCTCTCCAGAACTCTCTGTGTGGCCCGACGGACCAACAAAATCAAGTCCGATCGATTTGCCCGGTTTGCCCCCCACCGCTTGCGGAGACTTTGATTTGTTTTCCCAAACGACATTTTGTACTTTTTGGTGTTAAAGTTCTCCACCAGAGCGCGTTGGAGCGTGCGACACTCGACGCCATTCCTCCAATGTAGCCAAGCACAACACGAGCACGAGATTACGCCGCCGTTTGCTCTTGTCGCAGTGCACGACTGCCCCCCAACACACATCCCGGCCCCTTTACGGGGTGCAAACAGAAGAGATGAGTGTTGACACAAGGTCCAAGACCAGGCACTCCAGGAAAATGCTTAAATGTTTGCCCAGCGTCCTCGTTGTCTGTGACATTCTTTTTCTTTTTCACCTTGTGTTGGTTTAGTCGGATTAGAACCAATCGAAAAACAACACAATCAAATCCACAGTTTCATTTTAAGATGCGTAGCAAAGCCTGTTTCCATCATTGTAGGGGTGCAGCGTTTCCTTGAATAATTCGAGGGCCTTGATTGCAAAAAATAAAGGAGGATATTTTTCCGCGTTGAGGGATGGCTTGGGTCTCCTACACATTGCACGGGATGTTTGAAGGCGCGGGAGGATGTAATGAGGTGAGGGGAGAGAATGCGACAAGGCGGCAAAAGGGAAATAAAACAAAGTGTAAACAACTGACAGAAAATGGGGCCGAATCCATTTCATATGTTGCATCATCTCCTCCCCAATGGAGCGGAAGGTCCGAGGGTTAGGGTGAAATGAACAGCGATCGGTGAGATGAAGGTAAATGTACCTTACTAACATAACATTAGCTAGCGTTCTCTTCCTCTGTCGAACGTGTGGTTCATTCATTCATTCATTCATTTTCTGTACCGCTTATCCTCATTAGGGTCACGGGGATGCTGGAGCCTATCCCAGCTGGCTTTGGGCGAGAGGCGGGGTACACCCTGGACTGGTCGCCAGTCAATTGCAGGGCACATATAGACAAACAACCATTCACACTCACATTCATACCTATGGACAATTTTTAGAGTCGCCAATTAACCTAACATGCATGTTTTTGGAATGTGGGAGGAAACCGGAGTACCCGGAGAAAACCCACACACGCACGGGGAGAACATGCAAACTTCCCACAGAGATGCCCAATGGAGATTTGAACCCAGGTCTTCCAGATCTCCTGACTGTGTGGCCAATGTGCTAACCACTCAGCCACCGTGCGGCCGAACGTGTGGTTATTAAGCTTATTAAGACGGTAACCTGACTTCATACAGTCCATCTGCAAGAGTGTTGCGTTCCCTTGCAATAGAAAAAACATTCCTATTGTTATTTTCGGTTGTGTATTTGCAATTGCTCTTTAACCAAGCAAAACTATGTGACGCTAAAGAACTTTATGCTCACGGTTTTACAGCACCATCACGCAGGGTTAGCCTTTTCACTAAAGAAGAACTTGATTAAACTTACACTTCCCACATTTGTAGGTGACTAAAGGACAGCTGGCAAAGCTTTAGAGTGTTTTAAAATGTGTAGCAAAGCCTGTTTTACATCGCGATCAACCAGTAGATCTTTGTGACTTGCTCGGTCCATTGCTGTTTCTTAATCATTAATTACATTTCTTAGTATGCATTTATATTTAGTGCAGGCACAGCGAAGGGTCCTTCTTAGGACCAGTAGCACATGCCGGCAGTTCCTGTGGAAATGCGCGGATGTCTGTCTGTGTTGGTGATAACCAGACAATACATCAAACATATGACAGGTTGGTGACCAGTGGTTTTGCCGTTCTGCCGAAGAAACCCTAAATCATCAAGTTTACTGATGGAGAGTTGGCACGGCTTTATTTTAAGATGTGTAGTGAAGCCTGCGTCACATCTTTCTATACTTTATTGGTAAATAGGCCTCTAAAGTTGCACAAAACGCCATCATCACGTCAGATGTCATGCACAACCACAACATAGGTGTATCCGAAGATGCATAAATGTTGTTGACTTGTCGATAAACACACTCGGAACCTCTAACAACTACTACCATTGAGGTCATACAATTTGGACTTCAAACATTTTTGGAACTCTATACCGTTGACAAACATTATCAAGACTTGCATTAGCTAATATAAAGACACATTTGAACAGCAACATCGTGCTAGATTAGCTTAATGCAGGTATCAGGAACCATTTGGAGAGCCACGTATTTTAAAATGTTAAGTGCGAGCAATTTTAGAGTAGAACAGAATACGTCTCAGAATTTGTTATGTGTAATAATGTAGTTACACTGATGTAACTGATACTACTACTATAACTACAATAACAATAAAATACATTTAATGCAACTTCTGGTACTGGCAGAGAGTTGGCAGGGCTAAGACTTTATTTTAAGATGTGTAGTGAAGCCTGCACGCCACCTGCAGCAAAAGTGTGTATTTGAGCGCCTCGTCTCTCAAAAGTGGAGCAGACAAGTGAGGAAGATGGTAGATGGTAGCTGTAGGGACATATGATACTGGTAGAACATCAATAAGAAGTCACTGGGGGACCTTTAAAAAAACAGTATTTCCCTCGGCCAATCAAAGTGAATCATTATCAGGGCGTCGATTTAGGCCACACCCCTTTCCCAACACAGCCCCCCTCCTCTTTTCTGCTAACCATTTAGTCCTAATGTGATGAATAAAAGGTGGACTGCATGCATGCTCAAGGTGACACTGCAATACGCGTGTGCGTGTGCGTGTGCGTGTGCGTGTGTGTGTTATGGACTGACGCTTGCCGGTTTCCGCTCCAGCTCACACACACACACTCATCCTAATCCCACTGCCTTCATGAGACTGTCATTAAATAGATGAAACAAGCGTTTAATTTCATTCTGATCGCATTTATGCTGCATGTCGTGCGTGGAAGATGTAAAAACGTGGTGAAGGGATGCTAATTCAGTGCAGCGTACCTCAGACACTGTAGGTCTTTGGACACGGAGGACGTGATTGGATTTAAGGAGGATTAGGATGGTAAATCTAGGAATTGTTTTCCAAGATAAGGAGGTGGAGCAGGTCTCCATCCTTTGACCTTGCAGCCTTTCCAAACTAGCATGTTGGCATTCCGGAAATGGATTCAGAGCCACGGCGCCTTACCACTCAACTGTTATGGAAATGTTGCAGAAACAAATGTACTCCTCACTAGAATGTTAAAATACGAAGTAAAATGTCGCACGGGAAAAATATTAGTACTTGCACATTACGCCACTAGCATGGCTATGTAGTTCAAGGGCAACACTGCATTTAAGGTGCACACTCGAATGTATTTAATAGTCAATACACAGCAATATAGTTTGTCATGGAGGGCCGAGACACCGCTGGTTTTCTCTTCAACCAGTTTTTTCTTCAACCAGCCGGTGATTTTAATTAATGAGCTCCTTCCCTCAAATTGAAGGAGGTGTTGATCATTAAAATCACCCGCTTGAGTGACCGGCTGCCAAGAAACCCTGCAGGGTCTGGGTCCTCCATGGCACGAGTTGTTGTTGACATAACCAAAACCCAAACTACCCACAGCTTGTAGAGTCACTTGTGACTTTGTCCAGAATAGGTGATGATAAAGGCTTTTGTTTGTTGATATTTATATATAGATTCATACAATATATTACTTATATTATCTTCTAACAAAGCTGCTGCACTTTTGTTATATGTTTTGGCCAAATGACAATAATGGTTTTGTACATGCACAAATCTGTCTTCCTGTATGTAACAATCCAAAAAGACATTTTTTAAGCTTACTTTGCACCGAACAGGAAGTGACTGTGTGCAGATTTGAATGCCGTGTTAGTAGACAGTAGACTTCCTGTGTCCCGATTCTGCTCCCCACAAGGTCAACTTTCTTAATTGGCTTATTTTCTCTCATTATATCTATGCTACTACATAGGGTAATAGGAGGGTAGGGGGACTGTATGGGTGTTATTTCGTGTCTGAAGGGCTCCAATAATGTTAAAAATGTATATAGAAGATTTTAAGCAGGTTTTCTATGTCATAACGACAAAACGTTTCCATTTATTATTATTGAATTCTACTTTGCGGAAATTCACTTACCTCAGTCGGGTGTGGAGAATGAGGTCTGTACAAACCTTGATTGAGTCATTAATCATTAATCATTAGTTGAGTCATTAATCCTCTCCGGAGGGTCTGACATATAACTGAAATGTAGTCTAACCAAAAACCTTTTTCCCGTAACAAATAGCATAAAACCAATGAATCAGTTCCAGAAATCCGTAAATATTAACACAAACATGTTTTTTGGAGCTCTACCATTATAGTTTTACATGCAGAAAACAAATCTAAATGCATGTAAGGGATAAATTACACAACTGACACAAACGCTCCCATCACATCTTCTCTTTTGGCCCGTAGGTCTCATCACAACAACCGCGAGGAAACTGGACAGAGAGCAGCAAGCCGAACACTTCCTGGAGGTAAAGTACAACCATTGGCTTGTTTATCTGCGGCCTCCACCTGCCAAGCCGCTAACAGAGACTGGCTGGAGGACAACCCAGACGGGCCCCTCAAGGCCCCCGCCAGATGTGATGAATGCTTTTATGTCTGGGGCCCGGGCTCCGGGATTTCTTAAATGTAATCGTTCATCATCGGTTATCTCCTCCGCTCGTGCCGGCAAGGGGGCCGCAGAGGAGTCGGCGTTCTGAGCGTTTGATAAGTGCAGACAGCGGGCACACAGATAGCCGGGCGATTAGCATTTGCGGCGCTCGCGGTGCATGCAGATGAAGCTGATAATCGCTCGGCCTCCACTTTACAGACACAGGAAAACTTTATCCCCGCCTGGACTTCTCTCGCAACTTGTTAAGCGCTGCCGAATCTACCGCCGCAATGAAATGCAATAAGGCCCCCCAGTGACCCTCCACTCCTACCCCCCCCCGGTGTTTATCTATTGCCGGCCGTCTGGCCTGGAACCAATAGCTCTGCTTTGTTCAGCTCCAGTGCGCAAGGAGAGGACTCGAGGGAAGATAATAAGATCGTATAGCACACCCGCCAGACACTTCATTAGGCACAGCATCATAATGCCACGACAGGAGAAATGCACGATGGTGGATGGCCACGATGTATTCCCCTGGGCATCTGTTAAAGATAAGGTGTAGAGTATTATGTGGCTGTTAGTGGCATGGCAGGACGCTGACTCTGATCTTGCGCTGCAACAACGCACACCACCATAAACTTAACAAGGCGTACTTTACACACCGACCCACCGTGCCCCACCAGGGCTCATGTTTGGGTCGTGTTAGTTCTATGATCCGAGCCTGAGCAAAGCACACTTTGCCTCCTTTGCACACGTAGCATAGAATTGTTGTCATCGAATGAATGTTATGCAATCGCTCCTCACACATGTTCTTAAATTTCATAATTGAAACAAGTACATAGACCCAATATTCCCAAAACCTAAACCCACAGTGCGCTGGCTCACCCGCGTGCGTGATAATTGTCTCAATGCGATCACTCCTCGCAAATTCTTACCCAAATCCAACACATTTTATAACACAGCGGATCTCCACATATTCAAGATTCAACATTTGCCCCAAATATGCCAGAAAATAGGCCGTTTTTTCATACATCTCATCCTTAAAATGGTAAAAATGTATAAATACATGATAATACAGATAACATGTACAGCGTACATGTACAGCACCACATAAGAAAGAGATATCCGTGCACCGTAGCAGCGAAAGCATTTGTTTTGACCTTCAGTTCGCTCTCAAAAATGGCCAAACAGTACATGTTTTTATGGCCACATCAACTACGCACCTTTTCTTTCCAAATGACCAAAAGTCAAAACCCACGGCAAGCTTGCTTATTTGTGCGTTTAATAAAGACGTGTAATTTAATGATTACAATCTCTCCTTTCGTAATAATGAACGACAGACACAATTGAAGTATGAGAACCACTTTTTAGTATAGTCTTATTTAGAAAATAATATTTGATAATCTGTCGCCCATCGCCAGTTTGCGGTTGGAATATTTGCCACTTCAAACATGATGCTTTTGCAAACATGTATTAATGAATGAATCATGCTCTTTTGTGGTTGAATACAAACTATTAGATCATTATTGCATTTTTATATTATTATTAGATTATTACATTAAATATGCAGTCAAAGACGTTGATATATTATTCTACACTAGTTGCAAGGTGTCAGTAATGTTACTATGTGTATTATGTGTAATGTTTGATGAGACACACAAGCACCAGACTTGATAGCCAGAACAACAGACTTTTATTGCAGGCTTGACTGATCTCACAACATGCATAATCCATAAAGCATTATTCATAATAAAATGCAGTTCCTGCTGTAAGACAACTCAACTCTGAACCCCCAACATTACTTCCTACTCAGCTACCCTATCTTTTATTTTCTCTTGTGACTTTACCGGGTAATAGTTATTTTGTGTTTAGAGGGCTCTAATAATGTTAAAAAAAAACATCTTTAAGAAGTTGTAAAGAGGTTTTCTATGCTCTAACTATGAATATATTCCATTTATAAATAAGAAATCCTACTCTGCAGAAATTCATCCATGAACAAGGGAATACTGGGATGCACAAAATCAGGGAAATTACAGTCATACAGCAGTGTAGACGTGATGGGACACGTCATGTCCATGTCCAGCCCGTGCGAGTGTGCCCTACTAAATCACATAACTGCAGTTTGCACTCGGCAGTCAGTTGTAGGGGCGTCACGAGATCTTGCAAGATTAAACCGGGACAAGATTTTTCGTTTAGAATAAAACTGGGCTAATTAATAATTGAATAAACGCGGAGTGCATTATTTCTTCTAATTTCTCAATGAAAGGCAAAACGGTGGGTCCAAAAAAAGGAAGAATAGATTGGGTTGAATTGATGTAAGGACGGCGATACAGCTTATGATGGTAGGAACTAAATGTACACAAAGCAGCGTGAATGCAGGTCAAGGATGGACTTCCATGCCCAGTAAGCAGCACAAAACGTCATTAAAAGTCCAGTGAGCAGTCAGGCTGCTTCCACCAGCGTTCACTCTGACGCCATCAAATCGATGTTGTGATCAGACCTTTGCCTCTGCCTGCAGGGCGTCGCTCATACAAAGAGATTTCCCATGAGCTCAGCTGCTCGCTGGTCCGCTTCCGCTGAAAGCACACAAACATGTCACATGGTTTCCTAGGTTACAGTCGTAGACGGGCCGGTGACCACCCGTCAGTCCACCGTGTGGGTCATGGTCCACGTGGATGACGAAAACGACAACCCTCCTGTCTTCCCCGAGGTCACCTACCGCATCAGCTTGCCTGAGCGGGACCGCAACAGACGAAGTGAGCCCGTCTACCGCGTCTTCGCGCACGACCGCGACCTGGGCGCCAACGCCAACGTCAGCTACAGCATTCTGGACGGCAACCCGGACGAGATGTTTGCCATCGACCCCCGCACCGCCTTGGTGTCGTCCAAGAAGGCGGTACCGGCGGGGAGCTACCACGTCCTCACTGTAGGTTTGACCTCTGACCCGCATGGAAAGCATGTTTTTTATTTGTTCACCCTCCTCACTCGCCACCCACATTGGCCATTTTTTATCAGACACAAATTTATTTTTTATTGTCTGAATTTCTTCCTATGAGTTGGCAAAGATAAATTTCATACCCGCGGATAAAATTGCTGTTATATTTCAGTCTGCTGGCACTCAATCACATCAACACCATGAGCACAAACAGCAGCTTTTAGCCTTTGTCTCAAAACAAATGTCCTGGTAGTGAAGGACTTCATCAGGCTTTGCTGCGTTTTAGTGCCACAGACATCGGCTTGCTTTTAAGCTCAGTCCCACAGAAGCCACATGCAACAGTGTGGCACGGAAAATGATGGGGGATCTTTGGGTCTGAGAAGTCAAGAACATACAGTATGTTCGTGAGCTTAGTGTTTTTGCTATTGTGACAAATACCTTACTAATTTTAAGCCTAAAAGCTACTGTGCAATATCTTTTTTCCCTTATTATTTCATTCATTTTCTATACCGCTTATCCTCATTAGGGTCACGGGGATGCTGGAGCCTATCCCAGCTGACATTGGGCGGGAGGCGGGGTACACCCTGGACTGCTTGCGAGTCAATCGCAGGGCACATATAGACAAACAAACATTCACACTCACATTCATATCGATGGACAATTTAGAGTCGCCAATTAACCTAACATGCATGTTTTTGGAATGTGGGAGGAAACCGGAGTACCCGGAGAAAACCCACACATGCACGGGGAGAACATGCAAACTCCACACAGAGATGCCCAACGCAGATTCGAACCCTCAACCTCCTGACTGAGAGCCCAACAAGCTACCCATTCACCCACCGTGCGGCCACCCTTATTATTTCTTCCAAATTATTATTATTCCTATTAAATGTATTAAGGAACAATACTGTAGTAAGAAGAGTGTCATGGTAATATTTGGCACACACTTAAAGCATTACAATTTTTAAAATGGGTATAAAATGAGCTTTAATGGCAAAAAAATAAGCCTTTGGAAATGAGCCCTCTTACCTGACATCATTTTGGGGAAGCCACATCCTGGAATAGTCACATGACTGTCACATGATATCACTTTTTGGTCACCTGGCGTCAGTAGGTGAAACATACAAGCACCAAGTTTTTCAGACTGTGAACAACAGGTCATCAACGCTCTAAATACGTGCATTTGAACAGGGAATATGAAAATCCAGCAGTTTTACTGATGACATCATTGAAGTTATTGAAAAGAAAATCAATGTGAAACACGAACCATTGAACTAAAATGGAACAATTTAATGTAAACGTAAGTTTGTTTTACCATGGAGTATTTACATGCAATGGAAAGAAAAAAACACTAGGGGGCAGTGGTGAGGCTCAGCCTCACTTGCCGACTCACTGACAGTCGGGTATACAACCAATTAACCGCCATAAAGGAGGGATTACTGTATATATATGTATATACACATATATTAATACAAACACACATATATATACACACATATATACAGTACTACCTGAAAAAATTTGAAAATTTGAAAAAGTTGTTTTATTTTGGCAATTTAACATAAAAGATGAAACCAACACGTTTTTTTTGACCCATTACATGCACATTGTCATATCTCCACCAGTTCCTTGTGGTAACTTTGCTGATTAAGATTTTCATCTTATGAAAAACACAAACTCAGAAAATTAGATTTTGTTTTAAGCTGCAAGACCTGATCAGGAAAACCCAAAGAAAAAAAACTTGAAATATATTGATTTGCATATTATGTCCAATTCACCTTTTAAGTTGAATTGCAGAAATACAACAAACTTTTACGGATGTTCTAATTTTTCGGGTAGTACTGTATATATATCATTCATTCATTCATTTTCTGTACCGCTTATCCTCATTAGGGTCACGGGGATGCTGGAGCCTATCCCAGCTGGCTTTGGGCGAGAGGCGGGGTACACCCTGGACTGGTCACCAGTCAATCGCAGGGCACATATAGACAAACAAACATTCACACTCACATTCATACCTATGGACAATTTAGAGTCACCAATTAACCTAACATGCATGTTTTTGGAATGTGGGAGGAAACCCACACACGCACGGGGAGAACATGCAAACTCCACACAGAGATGCCCAACGGAGATTTGAACCCAAGTCTTCCAGATCTCCTGACTGTGTGGCCAATGTGCTAACCACTCAGCCACCGTGCGGCCCTACTGTATATATATCAGTGGTTATTTTTGGACTACAAGCTGCTATTTTTTTTAAAGCCCTTAGAACCCTTGAATTGACATGGCAAACCATGAATTCAGAATTCAAATTCAAACTGAAGGAAGAATGAAAAAATAAATAAATAAAATACATGATATTGGTTTGTCCTAGAATCATGCTTTACAGTGTATTCCAAACATGTGTTACATTTTTCATAGTAATGTTATTATTATGAACTTCATGTACACATCATGTTTGAATTACAGCAAGTCATAGACAATGAAGAATAAAATAAAATAAAATAAATGTTTTCTGTATTTAATTTGAGACATCGAACTTTTGATGAATGATTTACTTTATCCAAGAATTTAAGATGTAGGGGATTTTGTATTTAATTGGAATGTTTATAAAGTATTTGTAGTATTTAAGCCAAACACCTTCTTCCTGTTACTTGGCTATAGGGCATTTCCATGATTTTAATTTCACTTCCTGTAATTCCAATTCAACATTTTGCGGGGTGGAACAAATTCAAACCAAATTCCAATTCTTCAAATTTGCAATTTTGCACCAGCCTGCTGCCATATGAACAAAAATGGAACAGAAAATCAGTACCCCAACAAACAAACATGCTCCTTGGAGGTCAGAACTGTGCTCATTATTAACACCTACCCTGCCCTATGAAGACATACACATAACGCACGCTTGGTGTGACGTCATTTCCTGCCTTCCAAGATCAAAGCGGAGGACGGCGGCGACCCCCCGCTGTGGTCCACCGTCAAACTTCACGTGGAGTGGATCCGTAAGCCCACGCCCTCGTCGCTGCCCCTGCTGTTCACGCAACGGTGCTACAACTTCTCTGTAGCGGAGACGGCTGCCGTGGCCCAGCCTGTCGGGGTGGTGGCCGTGGGTCAGTCCAACACCCCCGTCTGGTTCAACATCGTCGGTAAGACGGCTGAGAATGTGAACGAAACAACGTGAGTGTGAATGTTTGTCTGCATGAGGCACCGCTTTGCTCAAGCTGCGTTGTATTCCACGTGTCAGCATCAATACTTTTATGTGCACCGCTGTGTTCCATTTTGGGATCCGTGCAGTGACTACATGCAGCAGTAATTGATTTTCATGACCTTTCGCTTCACTGTTGTTCGCTGTGAAAATAATCAACACCACGCAGATGCATTAATTAAAAATGACTTGATGAACAGGGAAACATCGTTATAATCGTTGGTTTTTCTCTCGCGCTTCAATGGTCCCCAAAACAGGCTGGAAAATGACGGGAGAAGAAAAACACACCTTTCTGTACTCTCCTCCCGCATATGCCGTGTCTTATTAGACCACTGGTGTGGGTTCTTGTCATCATGCACTTTGCAAAATGTGCAAAGTCAATCACAAGTACACTACATGGACAAAAGTTTCTGGACAGAACATTTTCATCAGTGAATGACTCATTCAGTGGTTGGACTAAACAGAATTCACCCATACATTTAATTTCTACAGCATTTTTTCCATCCAGGGCTGCATTTGTAATAATCTAAGGATGCAAGGGGGGCATTTTGATAGCTTTCATTTTGTAAATAAAAGCAATCCAGTCAGTGAGAGGACACATGTTAACAAACAACCATTCATACCCATTGGACTATTTACAGGACGGGGTGTCTCGGGTTTCATTTAAAAAAAATAGTCCCATGAATTATTAGTGGGATAAACAGTAATCCTTAATTTCATTCATTCATTCATTTTCTATACCGCTTACCCTCATTAGGGTTGCCGGTAATCCTTAATTTATCTCAGGTAATTGATTCCAGACCCGACCGTGACAAGTGAATATCCACAACATAAAATTTCTTATTTATAAATTGAATATTCTCAGATTTTAGAGCATAAAAACCTAGACAAATTATAGAAAATATGTATGTTAACATTGTCAGAGCCCTTCAGAATGAAATAACACCCCTATAGTCACCTTTACTCTTCTATTACCCAATGTTGTCACGATCCGGGTGTTGTGCCGTGACAGTTCAGGTTTTAAGTAGGGTTTCCTTTGTTGTGGTGTGTTCCTGTTTCGTTGCTAGTTTTCCTTTGATTAGACACACCTGTTCCTCATTTGGTTTTGAGCTATTTAAGTTCAGGTGTGTGCACCTTTAGTTTGGCGGGTCAGTGTCATTTTGCCATAGTGTCATCGTTACTGTGAGTGCTGCCTTTTGCCCTTCTGCCTTCTGCCTTTTGCCTTTGAGCCTTTTTTCATTTGTTGCCATATTGTCATTGGATGTCGTGTGTGCTTCGCTTTCCCGTGGACCTGTTGTTGTTCCTGCCTCGCAGCTTTATTATTAAAAGACTCTTTTCCCACACTTACCTGCCTGACGTCCTGCTCGCTCCTTCCCCGGGGTTCTCGCTATGCCGCGCCGAGCACCAGCGAATCATAACAAATGTAAAACCATAATTTAAAAAAATAAGCCATTTAAGACATAAACAAGACTTTTCCGTTTCCAAGAGAACTCAGTTGGGGGCCAGCAGGAAGAGACAGGGGTTCAGCTTGGCGTGGGTTACAGCTGCAACAACAGTTCGTGTTAGGAATTATTGTGCCTGTTGCGCGATAATTCAAAACCAGCAATAAAAGTCTGTTTTTCTGGCGATCAAATCTGGTGCTTGTGTGTCTCGCCCAACATTACTACTGATGTCTTACATAGTTGTATTTTATGCTTGCTTTTTGCTTTTATGCTTGAAAATGCTTAATTTAGGCACAAATACGTAAATTTGCTAAATTATGCACATTTTAAAATCGGTCGCATGATTTGTCAATATCAGTGAGTGAAGCAGCAAAATTTGAAGCGCGGCGTGATGAGGAATTACTTTATTATAAAAATATTACGGTAATTTGATTTGTCAGCTAGAATACAAAAATATATATACATATAAGACGGTTAGTTCAGATAGCATATCAGCAAGTCATGTTTGGCATGTTTGATTTGATGTAGCCTTGCCCCAGGATGCAATGTCATGGGGGAAGATTGGGTCATTAATGTATTTAACGAACAAAAGATAAGCTCACACGGCGCGGCGTGACACACAAAACGGCAACTTACCAAAAAAACCCACTGATGGTTAGGAGATACAGCAAAGGCTACAAATAAAAATAAAGCTCGCCCATGCACTGTCACCACACAGGTACGCAGGTATGTTAACACACTACATGAAGAAAAAAAAGCGTGTTTAGATGTTAACTTTACAAGCAAGAAAAGGAGTATAATATAACTGAGTATAACGTTAGTATAGACGTTAGGTTCATTCATCTAAATTGTCCATAGGTGTGAATGTCAGTGTGTATGGTAGTTTGTCTATACTGTATGTGCTTTGTAATTGGCTCGCTCACCCAAAGTCAGCTGGGATAGGCTCCAGCATATTTGTGACCCTAATGAGGACAAGCAGCATAGAAAATGGATGGATGGATGGATGACACCCCCCCTCTATGATACGACTTTGTGGTCGTATCATCAGCGGCCGACAAGACCCGAACCCGATGGTGGACACCGGGGATTAAGGCTGCCGTCAAGCTGAAGAAGGAGTCCTATCAAGCATGGATGGCTTGCAGGACTCCCGAAGCAGCTGACATGTACCGGCAGGCCAAGCAGCTTGCGGCTTCGGCGGTGGTCGAGGCAAAAACCCGGGTGTGGGAGGAGTTCGGTGAGGTTATGGAGCACGACTTTCGGACAGCCTCAAAGAGGTTCTGGCAAACCGTCCGATACCTCAGAAAGGGGAAGCGGTCCCCAGTTCACACTGTTTGCAGCGCGGACGGGGGCTTGCTGACCTCGACTAAGGATATAGTCGGTCGATGGAAGGAATACTTTGGGCCCTTCTCATTCCCACTCACATACCTTCCGTAGAGGAAGCAGAGTCTGAGGACACGTACGTTTTATTACCATGGCTGTGGTTTTTGGGGTAGTTAAAACACTCCCCAACTGCAAGGCTCCGGGGTTCTGCACAGAATTCCTCAAGGCTCTGGATGTTGGGGGACTGTCTTAGTTGACACGCCTCTTCAACATCGCATGGAAGTCGGGAACAGTACCTCTGGACTGGCAGACCGGGGTGGTGGTCCCCATTTTTAAAAGGGTGACTGTAGGGTGTGTTCCAACTATAGGGGGATCACACTCCTCAGCCTCTCTGGGAAAGTCTATTCCAGGGTGCTGCAGAGTAGGGTACAACCGTTAGTGGAACCTTAGTTACAGGAGTTGCAATGTGGTTTTCGTCCCGTTCCCGGGACACCGGACCGGCTCTACACCGAGCACACAGTACTCGAGGGTATGTGGGAGTTTGCTCAACCGGTCTACATGTGCTCAGTAGACTTGTAAAAGGAATTTGACCCTCGTGGTGTCCTGTGGGGGGGTGCTCTGAGAGTACAGGATTGGTGGTCCTCTACTATGTGCCATTCGGTCCTTAAACAATCGAAGCAGGAGCCTGGTTTGCATTGCCAGCAGTAAGTCGAGCTTGTTTCCGGTGAACGTTGGCCTCCGCCAAGACTGCCCTTTATCACCGATTTTGTTCATAACCTTCATGGACAGAATTTCTAGGCGCAGTCAAGGTGTTGAGGGAGTCCAGCTTGGTGACCTTAGGATCTCGTCTCTGCTATTTGCAGACGATGTGGTCCTTATGGCCTCATCAGGCTGTGACCTTCAGCGTTTACTGGAGCAGTTTGCAGCTGAGTGTGAAGCTTCTGGGATGAGACTCAGCACCTCCAAACCCGATGCCATGGTTCTCAGTCGGAAACGGGTGGACTGTACCCTCCGGGTTGGGAGTGAGGTCTTGCCTCAGGTGGAGGAGTTCAAGTATCTTGGGGTCTTGTTCACGAGTGGGGGAAAGTTGGAGCGTGAGATCGACAGACGGATCGGTGCAGCATCTGCAGTAATGCGGTCGCTGTACCGGACCGTCGTGGTGAAGAGAGAGCTGAGTCGGAAGGCAAAGCTCTGTTTTACCGATCGATCTATGTTCCCACCCTCACCTATGGTCATGAGTTATGGGTCATGACCGAAAGAACGAGATTGCGGATATAAGCGGCGGAAATGAGTTTCCTCCGTAGGGTGGCTGGACTCACCCTAAGAGATAGGGTGAGGAGCTCGGCCATCTGGGAGGAGCTCAGAGTAGAGCCGCTGCTCCTTCACATCGAGAGGAGCCAGTTGAGGCGGCTCGGGCATCTCGTCCAGATACCTCCCGGGCGCCTCCCTGGTGAGGTGTTTCGGGCATGCCCAGTCGGGAGAAGGCCCCCGGGAAGACCTAGGACACGCTGGAGGGACTATGTCTCACAGCTGGCCTGGGAACGGTAGCCGGAGACCAGGAAGTCTGGACTTCCCAACTGAAACTGCTGCCCCCGCGACCCGGACCGGGTAAGCGGAAGAAAATGGATGGATAACAGAGATGCACCCAACATACAGATAACCAACTAATTAACCATCAGTTGATGGCTCATTGAGCTGAAGCCCCAGCAGAACTAAATAGAACCCTAATTACAAATCATACACACAGGTGCATTCTCAAGCGCCCTCTAACAAGAGTAAAGGAGAAGCATTCAGTCCGAACAGGAAACATACAGGACAAAATAAAACCACAGAACTGGAAATAATGGCAGAAAGAATGAAAAACAGAACAAAAAGTCCAAAATGTCATGTGGAACATTTCATTAGCATCCTTCAGTGTTTATGTATTCAGTCTTCGCTGGAAATAGTTCGTACACCCCCGATTTAGAGTTCCACGTTCCAATTTGCTGAACGTGCATTTGAGATGTGGGTGGAAGCTGGAGTACCCATAAAAAAACATGCAAGCACAGTGAGAACATGCAAACTCCACAACTAGGGGTTCCATTGGAGATTCCAACCCTCAACCTGAATTTTTCATCTTAAAAGGAAATTTGGGAAAATGATATGCTTCCAACTATGTCCATAATGGTGTGTTTGCATGAGTTTGCTGCGGAAGAACTAGAACAGATCCCACAGCAAAGAGTCTTTCCATTTCTTTCCTTCAATTTTCACTTCCTGTCACTGTCTCAATACTTTTTTCCGTACCTTCCATTTCATTCTCTATTCATTTTCTAGCTCGATTTTTCTAACGGTTTTGCACTTTCTTCACATGCAGGTGGACGAGTGGCAAGAGAAATGTTCTACATTCCGCAGAATGCATGCGGGAGAAACTGCTCACTCGACACAGGTCAGGTGAAAACAAAACTACGTCACCACAGCCACAGCCATTTAAAAATCACATTTTCATTTACTTTACAGGTAGTTTCCTGCTTTTCATGTTGCTATTTCCTATAAACTGATTAAAAAAGTAAAGATTTGCTCGAGAAGTAGTAACAACGTACAGCGGCTAAAGAATACCGCGCAAGAATGGAGTGAGTGCCTCGTGCCGTGTGAATGAATTTAGTGTGCGCTTATTAGTTCAATTTTAGTTCCGTTTTTACACTTCATTATGTCTCCCAAGCGGCAGTGTGCCAAAAAAAAAGGAAAGCTATGACCATGAAAGTGAAAACCATAATCACAAAGAGGTCGAGAGGGGAGACATTCACGCCAGTATTGTCCACTCCTTTGGTCCCAACCACTCGATTCAACGCTAATGAATGCTGAAGGGGTCATGGATTCAGTGCGCTGCTACAAGGAGATGGTGATCTGGGAGATTTTTTTAAGAAGGTAGAAAGGCCTCCAAGACAACCACAGGGATAACAGTGAGAACTTGTTCTTTTTTGTTCTGTTTTGTTACATTTAAATCTTGTATTTCATCTTTTGAACTGCCTTTATATGTCCTTCATGCGTTCTGTGTACTGTGAGTGATTTTGGTGTTGATTTAGCTATGATATACTGTAGGTATAAATTCCAACTTCAGATGTAAGCCTTCCTTCTGTGATGCTTTTTAACGCTGCGAGACACCTAACCCCGACTGCAATATTGCCCATCTTCTCCTTGGGGGAAAACAACCAATAAAACCAGAACGTATCGAGAGCTCAGTGGTTGGCTTCGGCTGAACACGCCTCACTGGTTCTGTGGAAAAGTGGCCCATCAGTATTCATGTGCCGAGAGGCGCCGGAGCCCTCAGATGTGTGGAAGGATGAGAGCGAGGATGGTGTTGAATAGCTAACCCGTATCAATTCTCTCCCTGACTCTAATCAAACATTAAGCCCCTAAACTCGACGCTGGCTTTTTTTGATCTGCACAATGGCTGGTGTTGGGGAGTGATAAGACAGATGTTTGCGTGGCTACTAACAGCTCCCGGGCTGACGGGCGCCGCCGTGTTGTTGCGTTTCACTTCACTTTATTACTTTCCGCCTGCGGGCCCAGATGGCCGCAATCATTGCACGGTGGAGTTGAGATGGCCGCAAATGTTGACGCGCCAACATGTGTGCCACCGCAGGAAGTTTCGACATGCAGTTTGACCTCCAAGTGGGCGTGGGGACCCTGGTGGTGGCCCGGCCGCTGGACGCTGAGGTACAGACCATGTACAACATGACCGTGCAGGTGACCGATGGCACCAACGTTGCTACTACACAGGTACGCTAACACACTACATGCAGAAAAAAAAAACATTTTTAGATGTTAAATTCATCAGTCTTACGATTTGAGGTGACTATGCAAGATCCAAAGTCAACATGGGTATCCCTCTTACGCCAAGCAAGCAGTAGTATTCTAGGCTGCAACAGAACAATATTTGGGAAAAAATGTTGACCAGACCTTGAGCCTAAAAAAATCATCTCTTTACTTTTTGGCATATTCCAGCCTGGCCTTCCACTTATTCTTGCTAGTGAGAGGTTTTCTGGTGTAGCCATCGTATTCATGAAGTCTTATATCACTACGTACATAGTGATTCTGTCATTCCTGCCCTCTGCAGGTTGTTGCTGATGTTACTAATGGTTGGTTGGGATTGATTTTCCATCGTTATCACATTCACAGTTGCTTGTTTTTCACCCATTGAGAGGTCTGTTCATGTTGTTTTTACCTTTAAATGCACTCTACATAGACAAAACCTATCCTACCCAATTTTAAATTGAGCCTAGACGTTCTGTGCTATTTATTGACTGAAGAAGTCATCTAGTCAATATTAATCGCAAAACTACACAAAGCAAGGTACCTTCACAAGGAACATTCTTTACATTCATTATACCAACATTTTATTGAGCCATACTTTGTGTATTGCATTTTAAATTTAGAGACACACACAAAAAACAATTGTAAAACCAATCAACATGTTCCAAAACAGAGTAATTATGACAATTAATGAAGCTGCTTACCAAGAACCAACAAACAAACTGCTCCTAAATTCACAAATCTTAAAATGTAATGATAGGTAGGTAGGTAGATAGATCGGTAAATAGGTAGGTGGGTAGGTAGATAGATAGATAGATAGATAGATGGGTAGATAGATAGATAGATGGGTAGATAGATAGATAGATACTTTATTAATCTCCAAGAGAAAAGTAGGTTTCAATATAAACCTATTTAAATAAAAATATGCTCCCAGAAGCTGCCCCTGAGGATGTTTCAGATTCAATATGAACAAAGAGGGACTTGTGTGTATACGAACGCCAAGGTACAGACAAATCTAAAACGAAGGTGTATGTCAATTAAAGGGGTCAGTATATGGAACGATTTAGAGCTAGATATGAAAAACTGTAATACACTAAATATTTTTTTTTATCTCAAGAGTAAATATAAACTGCTTGTTGTGTGCAGAAATATAGAGGCTAGAGTAAAAAAGTTGGAGCCAAGTTGCAACTATTATTGTTTGTTTTGTTTTTCATCCTAAAAAAATGGACCAAGCACAGAACACAAGGGATTGGGGGTGTTGAGCTTCTGGGTGTACAGGAATGTCGGGATTGTTGGGGGCCTCTGCTCACATGAATACGTGAAACGTCTGAAACGTCTGCTCTGACGTTTGACTGCATTCTCAGGAGATGTTGATCTTTGACCTGATCTCAACCACTTCCAGCCTTTTAATATCAATTGTGTTCTTGCGTGGAAGCCAACAGTCATGCCTTCTTGACTTCATACTTCCACAAAGCTAACGAAAAATGTAACTTCCTGTCAGGTTTTCATTCGCGTCCAAGACAGCAACGACAACCCCCCGATCTTCTCTCAGCCGGCCTACGACATCAGCGCTTCAGAGGATGTCCCGGTGGACACGGAGCTGCTGCGTGTCCGAGCGTCGGACATGGACGAGCGCAGCCGCCTTAGCTTCTCCATCTACGGCAGCGTGGACCCGGCCAGCATGAGGCTGTTCAGGGTCAACCCGGGCACAGGCGTCGTGTACACAGCAGACCGCCTGGACTATGAGGCTCAGACGCAGCACATCCTCACTGTCATGGTGAGAAGAGGACCTTAACACTGAGCTACGTTGTTTTAAGGCACCCTCCTAACGTGGTCCGATGTTGCCGCAGGTCAAGGATCAAGAGTTCCCATTTAACCGGGACCTGGCCCGGATCCTGGTGGCAGTGGAAGACTCAAACGATAACATTCCCTACTTCACCAGCACCATCTACGATGCTGTGGCCTACGAGTTTTCTGCTGTCGGCACGTCGGTGCTGCAAGTCACTGCACTGGACAAAGACAGTGGGATTAACGGACAACTCACCTACACCATACAAGCAGGTAGGAATTCTTGTTTTGAAATGTTGTCCTTGTTCTGTGTATTTCTTAAGGTAAAGGGTGTGTTGTTGTTCTCAGGCAACACTGGGGGTGTGTTTGGCATAAATAACGACACAGGCCTAATCTTCATCGCCAAGGAGCTAGATCTCACCTCTGTGGGCTTCTACACGCTCACCGTGCAAGTAACAGACAACGGATTTCCTCCGCTAATGGCCTCCTCTTCTGTCCGTGTCTCCTTGATGCTCTCTGACTTGTCTAAACCAAAATTCTCTCAGAGGGAGTACCAGGCGGAGGTAAAGAGACAAGATGGAAACATCTCAGCAATCATTTAATGGTTTGCTGACGAGTACGTGTTCATGCAGATCATGGAGAACAGCACCGCTGGAGCTTACGTGACCACCGTTAGCGCGCTGAGTCGTTCAGCACTCATTTATGACATTATCAGGGGCAACGAGGAGAACTGCTTCTTTATTAATCACCACACTGGCGTCATCAGCACACGCGGACTCTTTGACTTTGAGGTTGGTTTGTGCGTCACTTTAACAAGTGACAAGATTTGTAGATGAAATCTGGTGTCTTTCTGTGGTCAGAAAACACCATCCTACTTCTTGCTGGTTCATGCTTTAAGCATGGCGGGTATGGAGGCCAGCGCCACGGTCGTAGTGCAGGTGGGGGACATCAATGATAATGCTCCTATCTTCCAACAACTAAGGTAAACCGAGTGTCGGTTCACTGCTGGGCTGTCATGCCCTTTGACCCAGAGTTTTGACCCATAGATCTAACCTCCTTGTTGTAGGTATGTGGGGTCCATCAGCGAGGCAGCCCCAGTCAACAGTGTGGTTCTGGCAGATGACGGCAACCCTCTGGTCATTCAGGCGACCGACGCTGACCGCAATCACAATGCCCTGCTGGTGTTTAGGATTATAGATGAGACTGCTCGCATGTTCTTCAGTGTGGACCCAGGGAGTGGATCAATCCGGTAGGAGCCAGGCAAGCTCTGGGCATTCCAAAAGCTGATATCTTTTTCCGTTTTGTTTTTGTTTTTTTCAGCACTATTGCCAGTGTAGATTATGAGACCTTCCCTGAGTTCATCTTCAGAGTACACGTTAGCGACAGTGGCCAGCCTCCAAAAAGTGCTGACACCCCTGCTGAGGTGTTTATAAAGGTGTGTGGTCAGCTGATAATTCCTTCACCTCTCCAAGCAGTTACCTCACGGTGGTGTTGTCCCCTTTGCATGTCTTAGGTCTTCAACATCAACGACTCGCCCCCAAAGTTCTCTCAGGACATATACGAGACAATCCTCCTGCTGCCAACCTACATGGGAGTTGAGGTCCTACGGGTTGAAGCGTTTGATCCAGACATAACTTCCAACCCTAACAAGTCCCTCGCACATCAGCTGGTCTACTCGCTGGTGGACCGAAACCTGGAGCACTTCACAGTGGACCGCAACAGCGGGACTGTAACGGTCATCAATCAGAACCTCAGCAAGGACCGCTATCGATTCAACGTGAAGGTCAGACAATCGAACCATCTGGTGACATAAAGAAATAAATTGACGAACCGGTCATTAGGCAAAGCTAATGAGAATACAATAATAACACAGACCAGTATCTGTCTCAGCTCTACGCCAGATTTAGTATCATGTTAACCTTGAAATCGCCCATAATAGTTGATGGATACTCTTAATATTTGCTTTTCCAAGGTTTGGGATGGCCGTTTCTCCAGCGCCGCATTGGTCACGGTGCTCGTCCGTCAAGCCGTGAACAGCGGTCTCTCCTTCACCGCCCCGTTCTACTCTGCCTCCGTTCGAGAGAACACGTGGAATGTGACCACACTCGCCGTGGTGAACGCCGTGGGCCACGGCCTCAACGAGCCCCTCAGGTTCTCGCTGCTTAATCCCGGTGGGCTCTTCACCATTCGGCCTACGTGCGGGGCGCTGCTCACAACAGGGGTCCCCTTTGACCGAGAGGACCGGGACAGTTACGAACTGGTGGTGGAGGTTTGTAAAGAGGACGAGGTACTTAAGGTGGCAAGAGTCACTGTCAGAGTGCAGGTGAGATGAATGTCTGAATGTGGCTTGGGCTTGGTTGTCTAGCAAGGGACTTATGATGTTGCCTTTCAGATTGAAGATGACAACGACAATGTCCCCGAGTTTTTGAGCCTACCCTACTATGCCACAGTCCAGGTGGAAGCAGAACCTGGTTTGTCTATTTTTAGGGTGTTGTCTGCTGACCGAGACATGGGCTTGAACGGGCAGGTGACCTACAGCCTCAAAGAGCCACACAGGAACTTCCAGGTGATGCCTTTTCTTCTTCAGCAGTGTTTTAACAGTGTTTTTAAAGTTACAGTACGTCATTTATGTATGTAAAACTTTACCATACAGGTGAATCCTGTGACAGGTGAGTTGATGTTAAAAACGGCGTTTGAGACGGACTTGTCTAAAGCGGAGTACAAGGTGGTCATCGTGGCTGCAGATGGAGGCGCCCCCTCCCTGTCCAGTGAAGTGGAGCTTCCTATTACCGTGCTCAATAAAGCCATGCCAGTCTTTGACAAGCCCTTCTATGGCGTCACGGTGCCAGAGGATGTTCCCGTGTCCACCTCACTCCTGATGGTCAACGCCACCAGCCCGACCAGACAGGGCATTATCTTTACCATCGCAGGCGGTGACCCTTTACTCCAGTTTGACATCGGCTTCGACACGGGCGTCATCAGCGTGGTGCACCCGCTGGACTATGAGACCATGCAGTACTACCGCCTCACTGCCAGGGCCACCGACACACTGACCGGGACCAGGTCGGAGGTGGACGTGGACATTGTTGTGCTCGACGTCAATGATACCCCACCGTCGTTTCAGAAGCCATCATACTCGGCCGTGCTGGCGGAAAACGCCATGATTGGAACAAGCGTCTTGCAGGTGAGTGCATGTTTCTCATGCGGCTCTCGTCGGGGCCGCCTCTGCAGTGTTGCCTTACAATATTAGCTGTCGCCTTATTCATGAGTGGATCTTGATATTTCCCCAAGAATTGCTCTGTGAAAGCTCTTGACCTTTTGCGAATAATACACTGGCGCTGCTGCACAAAATGGCACTTAAAGCGGCATAATTAAACTGTCTGGACCTAGACAATGGAATTATAATGGATCAAATCATGAAGCATAATCATAAAACCAAAATCATTATCGCCTGAAAACGTTCAGTTCATGAGCTATGGTAACATGTCAAACTTGTTCCTTTGCAGGTGTCTGCCCAAGACCAAGACTCCGACAAGAACTCTGCAGTGAGCTACCAGATTGTATCCGACCTCTACAACAGCACCGACTACTTCCACATAGACCGTGACAGCGGCCTGGTCTTCACGGCGCGCTTGCTCGACTACGAGCTCGTGCAACGCTTCAACTTCATTGTCAGGGCAACAGACAGCGGCGAGCCCGCTCTCGGCAGCGACGTCAGCGTCACGGTGGCTATCGCCGACACCAACGACAACCCCCCCAACTTCAGCCAGTCGCTGTATGAGGCTTTTGTCAATGAGCTCACACCACGGGGACACTTTGTGACCTGCGTTCAGGCGTCAGACGCCGACATTGGCGACGCCCAGAGGCTGAGGTGAGGACTTTAAAAATTGTTTAGAGTTTAGAACAAAGAATGCCATCTGTCCATCATTTTCAATGCTGTGGGCATCCCGCCCTCAGGTACAGCATCGTGTCCGGGAACGAAAGGATGACGTTCAGCATGGAGGCGGAATCTGGCGTGCTGCGTCTGTCTAACAAGAGACGACAAGGCATGAAGCTCTCCTATCAACTCAACGTGTCTGTGTCAGATGGCGTCTTCACCAACATGGCTCAGGTGAGGTCCTGATTGATGTCTTTGGTGCAGGCGGGGGTAACCTGTTTTGCAGCGTCAATTAGTGGATATCCAGCGTGGCTGGCAAGCAGCTCAGCTGGGTTGGTTGGAGGTTAATGCGTGTTCATGTCACGTCAGATTTACTGACAGCACCAGCTGCCAAGTGGAACGTTCCGTCGCAGAGCTGAGTTTTTGCAGCGTCGGCTCTTTTCTAATTGCACATATTAAGTGTGAATGCTTATGGAATAATAAGAAGACTTTATTATATCAGAAGGCCAAAAGAGGTCACACACATCCACAGTTGCATGCTGGCCATGATCTTGAATTCCAGGATATTTCTCCTTGACTTAGTTGATGACGTATGATGATGGAGTGCTGATGATTTCCAGGTGGTCGTTCGTGTCCTGGGAGCCAACCTGTACAGTCCAGTATTCAGCCAGAGGTTCTACTTAGCAGAGGTCAGAGAGAATGCACCACCAAGGTCAAAGGTTATACAGGTATGTTGACATATTTTTCTTGTGGTTGTCTTGATGCGAGTTTCTCACACAGTGCCCGGTTCCTCAGGTCCGTGCCACAGATGAGGACTCCGGGCTGTTTGGCCAGATCACCTACTCCTTCATGAACGATTTTGGCAAAACTCACTTCACCGTCGATGCTGATGGAGTCATTTCCACCCTACAGAAACTGGACCGAGAGAACCCTCAGAACAAGGACACTGTGCTGACTGTAATGGCGCTGGATGGCGGAGGTATCAATAGCATCATTCATTTTATATTTACTCCATTGAATTAATGACTCCTAAAAGCCTCCAATGTGGCTGAATTACAACAATTTTGCAAAGATAAGTGGGGCAAAATAGTGCTGTAAAAGACTCCTTGCAAGTTATTGGAAACGCTTCATTGCAGTTGTTGCTGCTAAAGGTGGCCCAACCAGTTATTAGGTTTAGGAGGCTTTAACACACAGGGCCATGTGTGTTAGATTTTTTTTCTCCCATAAAAATGCTCTGTTGTCATTGACTAATATTTAAATTTGTTTGATGATCTGAAACATTTAAGTGTAACATACCAAAAATCCAAAATCAGGTAGGGGGAAAACTCTTTTTCACTATTGAATTCCAACAAATATTTCCATAGTGTGAACATAGAAAAACTGTTCATATGACTTAGTTTTAACATTATTAGAGCCCTCTAGACATGAAGTAACAAAGATGAAAGATGACCTCTGTGAAAAGTTAACATGACTTGGCCTTCACATTAAAAGCGCAGTGCATTACATTCTGTCTGACTGCACATTGCATTATCACATTGTTTTGTGATGTGCGGGTACCAACCAGCGTGCTAGAATGATATAACTTGATTAAATACGAACACACGCATAATAATGTCAGCTCACCGTAATTTACACCTAGAACCAGTACAGAATGAGGTGAAAAAAAACAAGAAAAATATACATGCATAATAAACATGCACTAACACTGCATTCTTATTTTTTATTATTTTCATTATTATTATTATTTCCAAAATTGAAATACATTTACATAAAATTTGATTAACAAAACATTTTTTTAAATTATTGCTCATGGTCGAAGAAGGAGAGGAGGAAGGTGTGTCCGTAGGGGGAGAGAGAAGAGGAATGCTAAGAGTCTAGAACTAAGAGTTGGGACTTTGAATGTTGGAACTATAACAGGAAAAGGTAGAGAAATTAGTTGACATGATGCAGAGGAGGAAGGTAGACTTATTGTGTGTCCAGGAGACCAGGTGGAACGGTAGCAAGGCTAGAAGCTTAGGAGCAGGGTTCATGTTGTTCTATCATGGTGTAGATAGGATGAGAAAGGGAGTAGGGATGATTTTGAAGGAGGAGTTTGCTAGCAACGTCCTGGAGGTAAAAAGAGTGTCAGATAGTGATGACCCTGAAGCTAGAAATTGAAGGTGTGATGTTCAATGTTGTTAGTAGGTATTGTAGGTATGCTCCACAGGTAGGATGTGAGATGGAGGAGAAAGAGAAATTCTGGTCAGACCTGGATGAAGTGATGCAGAACATCCCCAGAAGTGAGAGAGTTGTCATTGGTGCGGACTTCAATGGACATGTTGGTGCAGGAAACAGAGATGATGAGGAGGTGATAGGCAAGTTTGGTATCCAGGAGAGGAACGCAGAAGGACAGATGGTGGTCAACTTTGCAAAAAGGATGGAAATGGCTGTAGTGAATACTTTCTTCCAGAAGAGACAGGAACATAGGGTGAAAAGAGGAGTGCGGCGTGACTTTTAGGAAGGAGTTGAAAAAGGCTATAGGTGACTAGGAAGTCCTTCCAGATGACTGGACAACTACAGCTACTGTGATCAGAGAGACAGGTAGGAGAGTTCTTGGTGTGTCATCTGGAAGGAAAGTAGATAAGGAGACTTGGTGGTGGAATGAGGAGGGGCAGGAGTGTATACAGAGTAAGAGGTTAGCTAAGAAGAAGTGGGACACTGAGAGGACTGAAGAGAGTAGACAGGAGTACAGAGAGATGCAGCGTAAGGTGAAAGTAAAGGTGGCAAAGGCCAAACAAGGGGCTTATGATGACTTGTATGCTAGGTTGGACAGCAAGGAGGGAGAGAAAGATCTATACAGGTTGGCAAGGCAGAGGGACAGAGATGGGAAGGACGTGCAGCAGGTTAGGGTGATGAAGGATAGGGATGGAAGGGTATTGACAGGTGCCAGTAGTGTCATGGGAAGATGGAAAGAGTACTTTGAAGAGTTGATGAATGAGGAAAATGAAAGAGAACAAAGAGTAGAAGAGGTGACTGTTGTGGACCAGGAAGTAGCAAAGATTAGTAAGGAAGAAGTGAGGAGGGCATTGAAGAGGATGAAGAATGGAAAGGCACTCGGTCCTGATGATATACCTGTGGAGGTATGGAAGTGTCTAGGAGAGGTGGCAGTAGAGTTCCTGACCGGGTTGTTTAACAAGATCTTAGATAATGAGAAGATGCCTGAGGAATGGAGGAGAAGTGTGCTGGTGCCCATTTTTAAGAACAAGGGAGATGTGCAGAGTTGTGGCAACTACAGAGGAATAAAGCTGATGAGCCATACAATGAAGTTATGGGAAAGAGTAGTTGAAGCTAGACTAAGGGCAAACGTGAGCATTTGTGAGCAGCAGTACGGTTTTATGCCAAAAAAGAGTACAACAGATGCAGTATTTGCTTTGAGGATGTTGATTGAGAAGTACAGGGAAGGTCAGAGGGAGCTGCATTGTGTTTTTGTAGATCTGGAGAAAGCTTATGACAGGGTGCCCAGAGAGGAACTGTGGTATTGTATGAGGAAGTCTGGAGTGGCAGAGAAGTATGTTAGAGCGGTGCAGGACATGTACGAGGACTGTAAGACGGTAGTGAGGTGTGCTGCAGGTGTGACAGAGGAGTTCCGAGTGAAGGTGGGACTCCATCAGGGATCAGCTCTGAGCCCCTTCTTGTTTGCTATGGTGATGGACAGGCTGACGGACGAGGTTAGACAGGAATCTCCATGGACTATGATGTTTGCAGATGACATTGTGATATGTAGTGAGAGCAGGGAACAGGTGGAGGAGAAGCTTGAGGGGTGGAGGTTTGCCCTGGAAAGGAGAGGAATGAAGGTCAGCCGCAGCAAGACGGAGTACATGTGTGTAAATGAGAGGGACCCAAGTGGAAGAGTGAGGTTACAGGGAGAAGAGATAAAGAAGGTGGAGGATTTTAAGTACTTTGGGTCAACAGTCCAGAGCAATGGAGAGTGTGGAAAAGAGGTGAAGAAGCGTGTGCAGGCAGGCTGGAATGGGTGGAGAAAAGTGTCGGGTGTGATGTGTGATAGAAGAGTTTCAGCTAAAATGAAAGGAAAGGTGTACAAAACTGTGGTGAGACCAGCAATGTTGTTTGGTTTAGAGACAGTGCCGCTGAGGAAAAGACAGGAGGCAGAGCTGGAGGTAGCAGAGATGAAGATGCTGAGGTTCTCTTTGGGTGTGACCAGGATGGACAGGATCAGGAATGAGCGCATCAGAGGGACAGCACATGTTAGAGGTTAGAGATAGTGAATATATTAGTAGAAGGATGCTGTTTTAAACTGCCAGGCAGGAGGCCTAGAGGAAGACCAAAGAGGAGGTTTATGGATGTAGTGAAAGAGGACATGAAGGTAGTTGGAGCAAGAGAAGAGGATACAGAAGACAGAGTTAGATGGAAGCAATTGATTCGCTGTGGTGACCCCTGAAGGGATAAGCCGAATGGAAAAGAAGATGGCTCCTGAAAGACTTCCGCTGCCCCGTTGGCCTCGCTCACTGACTGGTAACGGGCTGCAGCTGTTAGATGGGGGAAACATTACTGACTTGTGGTGACTAATAATGTCCTAAATGAGTCTTTTGAATGTCTCGCTACTTCACTGAGCCCTTTTTATGTTTGGCCTTATTCAGCCACAAACAGCACAAACGCTGATTTAATGATTAACATGTTTTTGAATAAACGTTATGAAGTGAAGCTGCAAAATTTGAAGTGCAAAGTGGCAAGGGATTACTGTACTCATAAAATGTGTTCAGGATTGGTGAATTAGTGTGAAACAATGGAGGGCTATTTGATTGTGCATATTTTACTGCTTTACTGCTGCTTTTTCAAGGACGTGCTTCGTTTTGCACGGTGCGAGTGGTTCTGGCAGACGAGAACGACAACGCGCCACGTTTCAGAGCAGTGGAGTACCGCATGAGCATCAAAGCCAATGTTGACAAAGGTTCCCTGGTCACACAAATCCAGGCCACCGACCCCGACGCCGGCATTAATGGCAGGATCATCTATTCCCTCTACAGCGAAGCACGCTTGTCGCTGGTCGACGTTCTGGAGGTCAGTGTGAACCCAGCGTGGATTATGTACTAACCAGTAACATTGTATAGAGAGCTATGAATTATAAATGATATAAAATGTAAATCAGCGTAAGTTCTTATTGTCCCGTTGCCCAGGTGGAGTCAGACAGTGGCTGGATGATGACAAAGAGTAACGTGGACCACCTACAAGGGACCGTGCTGTCCTTCTTTGTCAAAGCCACTGACTGCGGCTCGCCGGCCAAACACTCGCTGGTGTCGGCTTTCATTCACGTCGTTCCTCCGGACGCCTACATTCCATCCTTCAGCCAGCCGCAGTACTCTTTCACCATTCCTGAGGACACGGCGGTAGGAATGGCCCTGGGCTCCGTGTACATGGGCCTCGGGCAGACCGGATCCTTCACCTCTATCAGCGGGGAGACGCTCGACAGCAACCAAGGCGGGACCTTCCTGGTGGAGGGAGACACCGGCCTTATACGCCTCGTCAAGCCACTGGACTACGAGCAGATCAGCATCTATCGCTTCAAGGTTGCAGCTACGACCAGAAGAGACCTGATAGAGTCCATTACCAGCGTGGACCTGGAGGTCAAGGTCAGTCACAACCTTTTTGGTGACAGACTAACTACACTGAGTCATTTTTATCTGTAGAGGTTCCTTAACTTCCAACTTTCAATTGTCATTAGTTTTTATTGGGATGTTTTTTCTTCTTCTATTTTGCAGGTCTTGGATGTGAATGACAACAATCCAGCGTTTGAGACTGAAGCCTACGTTGCCACGGTGATGGAGGGGATGCCAATCGGGACCAGAGTGGTGCAAGTGCGAGCCCTTGACCCAGACTGGGGCTCCAATGGACAAGTGTGTAACAAGAGCAACAATGCCTTCTCATGTGTGAGCAAGTCATCTTGACAATGGTCACTCCCTGCAGGTCACATACAGTCTGGGGCCTCTTCTCAACAGCAACCAGGACCTGACAAAAGACCTCCAACCCCTTGGAACCGTTGCCACCAGCTCTGTGTTTGCAGTTGACAGCAAGACAGGCTGGATCACCACCACCAGCCCCATGGACCACGAGGCCTGCTCCAGCTATAGCTTCCAGGTAGTGGCCTCCGACCTGGGGGAGTCACGCTCTCTCTCTTCCACCACCGTGGTCACTATCACTGTGTCCGACGTCAACGACAATCCGCCGCACTTTGAGAGGCAGCTGTACCGCGGCGCCGTTAAGGAAAGCGACCCCCTCGGCGAGGTTGTGGCGGTGCTGAAGACCAGAGATCGAGATGGGGCGGACCAGAACCGCCTGGTCAACTTTTACATCACTGGTGAGGAAGGCAGATATTCTTGATGTTAATGAGGATGCCGTTATTAAGGGTCAAATTCCAAACTTGATTTCTCTTTTTGTTTAGGTTTTCTTGTTACAATGCATCTCATAAAAGGACCAACTAACTTTCCACCCACGCTGGTTTCCTGTTGAGGCCATTAGCTCATTAAACTTAGCGTCTGTTTCTTGTTTCAGATACTCGGATGAGAAAAAATGAGGCGTTTCAGTAACTTAAAATGATTCCTGCGATGAAGATGTAGCGCTCATTTCCACACTAAGCAGCTGCCTTGCAAGACGTGTTTTCAAAGCAGCAAGAGATGTTTCCCATTCTCCTAACGTGGTGCGGTAATGACCAAGGGCGATGAAGTCTGGCCTTGTTTTTCTGACATTTAGCTCACTGATTGGCCTGATGGAGGCAATGTAATAAAAGGTCACATGTTGAAAGTTGGAAAGGCCACATCTGCTTCACCACCAGCCTGCCTTCCACGGCAATGATTGATGTTTATTGATCGCAGGCGGCCGGCGAGCTCATCTTTATTCACCTCAACCAGACTTTGACATGCACGTCTTCATGTCGTGTCGTATCGTTTCCAGGAGGTAACCCGCGGGGTGTCTTTGGCCTGGCGCTGGTGCAGGGAGAGTGGAAGGTGTATGTCAGCGGGCTGCTGGACCGCGAGCAGCAGGACTGGTACCTGCTCAACATCACTGCCAGCGACGGGCTGTATGTGGCCCACACCGCCGTGGAGGTGACCGTCATGGATGCCAACGACAACAGTCCCATTTGTAACCAGGTCAGCGGGTTATAGAGCATTAACTACTGTATATTAAGCCAAGGTACAGTATGTTCTCATTGCTGTTGGTTCACTTCCAAGATTAAGAGAGGTTTTCGTGGAGCCTTCTATTGGGGTGGGGCACAAACACTAATTGCAATTCATTCTCTAGACTGAGGGTCTCCAACCTTTTTTCGTGTGACAGATACTTTTACAGAATAAAAATTAGGGCTGCAGCTAATAGGAATGTGAACTACTGAAAGAGCCCCAAGACGCAATGTCATCCATGAATTTCATTGAAAAACTAAAAAATGTATGTGTCCATCCATCAATCCATTTTCTTCCGCTTATCCGAGGTCGGGTCGCAGGGGCAGCAGCCTAAACAGGGAAGCCCGGACTTCCCTTTCCTAGGCCACTTCGTCCAGTTCCTCCCGCGGATTCTGAGGCGTTCCCAGGCTAGCTAGGAGACATAGTCTCTCCAGCGTGTCCAGGGTCTTCCCGGAGGTCTCCTAGCGGTCGGACGTGACATGAACACCTCCTCATGGAGGCGTCCGGGAGGCATCCTGACCAGATGCCCGAGCTACCTCATCTGGCTCCTCTCAATGCGGAGGAGCAGCGGTTCTACTCAGAGTCTCTCCCGGACGACAGTGCTTCTCACCCTATCTCTAAGGGAGAGCCCAGCCACCCTGCGGAGAAAACTCATTTCGGCCGCTTGTACCCGCGATCTTGTCCTTTCGGTCACCACCCAAAGCTCATGACCATAGATTAGGGTAGGAACGTAGATCGGCCTTTCGGCTCAGCTCTCTCTTCACCACGACAGATGGTGTATGTGTATGATACTAAAATCCATCCATCCATTTTCTATGCTGCTTATCCTCATTAGGGTCGCGGGGGTACACCCTGGATTGGCAAACAAACAAACAATCACACTAACATTCTTATCTATGGACAATTTAGTCGCCAATTAACCCAACATGCATGTTTTAGGAATGTGGGAGGAAACCGGAGTACCCGGAGAAAACCCACACAATATAATATTTTAACTTCATGCTAGTCAAATTTTTACAGGTAAATTATTTTTTTAAAAATTACACCATTTATGCGTAACATTTTGACTTTTTTTATAAGCTGAAATCACAATATATTTACATTAAAAACAAAAATAAATGATTAAATAAATACCAAAATAATTGTCTATTAATTGCATAATCAATTATGAAGCTCTAATGAAAATGTCAAAAAGTCACCATTTTTGTAACATTCATTTGTATGGTTTAATTCAACCCAAACAAACGGAATACCCTTGTGTTACCACAATGTTAACTTTATTCACATTATTAAGTGTTGGAAACTCACATTTGATATTAAACAAAACATTGTTGTCCATCTGAATTTTGTATCTTGGAATGCCTTTTGTTGTAGTGTATCTCACATGTGTATTAACTGAAAACGGGAACAGAAGGCAGGCTTGTGAGCGCCTCGTGTGTGGGGGTGGTGGGGGGTCTGCCTGGTCCCTGCAGGCCCTGCTCAAAAAACAAACATTTTAGCTACGTTGTCTACTCATTAATTTGTTAATTAATAATTCATTTCTCATTTCAAAACAATGCAAAACAGCACATTTAGTGTGGATTTCCCACAATGCTAAGTTAACTCTTGGGCAATTTAAAGCTATTTATGCTCCAAAAGACATTTGATCTGCATAGAATATGTATTTGTTTCAACAGTATTA
Source organism: Oostethus manadensis (assembly GCA_024372805.1). Taxonomy (NCBI): domain Eukaryota; kingdom Metazoa; phylum Chordata; class Actinopteri; order Syngnathiformes; family Syngnathidae; genus Oostethus; species Oostethus manadensis. Next base: position 1,838,999 of record QODF01000021.1, read on the forward strand.
CCGACATGACACGCGGGGGAATGCTTTGCAGCTTTAATATTTGCTGTTTTTCGTTTACCTCCGTTACAATCTCAGCTCCTCAACATGCACAATTTGCTCACAGCTGACACTAAAGGTATTATTTTATGCAAATTGCTACACCAAACTTTTGAGAAACTCCCCCTCAAAACACTCACTAGTTGCGGTATCTCTGAGCGTTTGTAAAAAGCCCTGATGTGTTAGCGTGACATCATTAAAAGTCATTACCCACGAATGCGGGTCAAAACAGACGTTATTTGTAATTTAAGTAAACGGCAATGAATGCCGAGCTGGATTGGAAGTGTGTCAGGTGTGAGCAAAATCTGCTTGGGCGGTATTCTGTGTTTGGTGACTGAGGTCACAGGCGTCATTCGGGGATGAAGTCCATGGAGTCCTGGCCAGGAAAAGACCACTTAACCTTGTTGGGTTCGGTTCTGTCAGGGATAATGGATGAACTGCTCAGTGTGTGTGTGTGTGTGTGTGTGTGTGTGTGTGTGTGTCAGGCCGTGTACAGCGCCTCCTTTCCCGAAGATATCGCCCCTAACAAGGGTGTCCTGACCGTCGGGGCGACAGATGCTGACTCAGGCTCCAGCGCTGAGATCCAATATTCACTCTTTGGCATCGGCGTAGAAGACTTCTACATGGACGCCAACACCGGTACCTTCAATGACATCTTTTTTGGAGGGGAGGGTTGGTTTGACGTAGAAACTCAAATTCAGAGGAGGAGGCCTCCGAGTCATCAGATGGTGACTCGGTAGTTCTTGGCTATGTAACACAGTTAAGCGACAAATTGTTATTCTAATTGTTAACACCTTTTTATAGTTTTATAATTATATTTTTACACGTGTAACACAATTCAGTTCATTCATTCATTCATTCATTTTCTGTACCGCTTATCCTCATTAGGGTCACGGGGATGCTGGAGCCTATCCCAGCTGACTTTGGGCGAGAGGCGGGGTACACCCTGGACCGGTCGCCAGTCGATCGCAGGGCACATATAGACAAACAAACATTCACACTCACCAATTCAGTTCACACAATTGAATTCAATCGTGTTTCTCACTTTCTGTATCAAAACACTTGCAATTTTGCTTAGGCTGATTTTGCAGCCAGAATCCAAACAAAAACAAAGACTAGAGGTGAGAAACCACCGAATTCAAGAAATAATACGAAGGAAGTGCCTGTGTGACTTTCGCTACCGCGTCACATCGTCAATTGTAAAACTATATTGTTAATTGGATTTACTTTTTCTGTTAGGTGATCAGTGTTTATGAAAACACCCGAGTAAGCTTTACTGAAAGCAATTTAAAGGACATGAATGTTTGTGTTTGGTGACGATCCTGAATTGCCTTTGATGCCCAAGAAAATGTAGTTTTGTTACACCAAATTGTATTTCATGTTTACAATATAAGGACATTTGGCAGACGGTGTTTTTTTAAGTGAGAACAAATGTTGATCAAAACCTACAAAATGATGGAAGTTAGGTTTGCTGAAAATGATTTACAGAAGCATGTGTAGCTTTCCTGAAGACTGTTGTCAATATTTGGAAAACAACGTCGACTATGTTAGTGATTTGAAATTGACGTGGATGTTTGGTGGCGTTAGTGTCGACCGTGTAGTCGTGTTTGTGTTCAGGTGAGCTTCGCACGGCGGTGGCCATGGACCGTGAAACCACAAACACCTACAAACTCATCGCACAGGCCACGGATGGAGGCGGGCTCTTCTGCCGCTCTGACGTCTCCCTCAAGGTCCTGGATGTGAATGACAACGCGCCCTCGTTCGCATCCTTGCGTTACGTGGCCAACGTTTATGAGAACGCCGCCCCCAATACTCTCCTCACTCGGCTGCAGGCCAGCGACCCAGATGAAGGTCAGCTGAGACTGTGATGACCTCTTCTTATCTGAGCCAGTAGCACTGTATAGGTCAGAGTGTCTTCTGTACCCATCAGGCCTCAACCGGACTGTGGCCTACTCTCTGGTGGACTCAGCCAACGGCTTCTTCTCCATTGATCCAGTGTCTGGGGTGGTGGTTCTGGAGAGAACCCTGGACAGAGAGAGCCAGGACTCCTATCGGCTACGCGTCCGGGCCAGTGACCAAGCTGGGCTGCAGGGGGCGCTGTTCTCTCTGGTTGGTGGCGGTATTTTTTATGCATTCAAAGTCACCCGAGGTGATACACGTCAAAGTGGTGGAAAAAAACCCACTTCTGACATACGCATCGAATAAATTACATGTGCGAACCCCAGAGTTGTTGGGATTAACAAGCGACTTCATCATTTACCGCAAGATGTTCTCCTTTTCTGTACACATGTCTGAATGAAAGGAAGCACCCTAAAGCTGTGCTCTGAGGAGATGAGATAAAGAGCCATGTAGATTTTAATTAAGATCAATGCTTATCACACGAGCATGGAACTGGAAAGATGAAGGTGACAGCTGCAGGAGAAGCGAGCGGAAAAGCAGCTCTCCGGCTCCCACTCGTGGCTACTTGGAAAAACTATAAATGGCCATCAAGTATGCCAGGAAGTTTTGATGTCAAGTATTTTTTCTAACTACTGATCCGCCCGCCTGTCTTTGCTCGTGTGTCCACCAGGTGGACTTGACTGTGTTGGTTCTGGACGTAAATGACAATGCACCGGTATTCCAGAGGCGCGACTACGCTGTGACCGTCCCCGAGGACGTGGCCGTGGGCACCGAGGTGCTCCGAGTGCTGGCGACAAGCGCCGACATCGGTCCCAACGCCGAAATCTCCTACAGGGTCCGCTCTGGCAATGAGTTGGCAAAGTTCTCCATAGACAAAGTTCTAGGTGAGCTTTGATCACATCTTATAGAGGTTCTAGATGTGACATGCTCGTGTTTTAGGATCCATTACTGTGGCTGATGATTTGGACTTCGAGGTGTGCAAGGACTACTTTCTGACAGTGGAGGCCTGGGATGGCGGGAGCCCTCCACTTAGTGCTGCCACCATGGTAACCATCGAGCTCATGGACGTCAACGACAACACCCCAACCTTCAGTCAAGAAGTCTACAATGTCCTGGTGGGCGAGGATGCGCCGGTTGGACAGTCAATAACAAAGGTACCGTTCAACGGGAAGTGTTGTTAACTTGACTTCTCAATGCGTATTAGTTAGCTGAATGGGTTTGTCTCAGGTGCTAGCGGAGGACCTGGACAGCCAAGTTAATGGACGCATAACCTACTCCATCCTGAAAGGCGACCGCACTAACCACTTCTGGATCGACCCGGTGACGGGGCTCCTCAAAGTCAATAAGCGTTTGGACAGGGAGCTGGTAAGGGTGCATCTACAAGCACAAAATATCCCACCAGGAATCAATAGTCATTTTCCGGTTTATGAGCACAGCCCGGACTGAGGAGTCAACTCAAGGTCAATGTTCACTCATGGATCACATTATGCAGGCGTAACAAAGCGTGCCGGCCATATTGCCTAATGCATACAGATGCACTCATGCTGCCGTCCCCACTCCGTCCAGGTGTCCCGGTACACTCTGTCAGTGCAAGCCTTTGACAGCGGCTCTCCCGCCATGTCCTCTACTGTCACCATCAACGTTGACATCGCTGATGTCAACGACAACCCGCCCGTCTTTACCCCGCCCAACTCCACGGCCGTCGTCCAGGTAACGGTTCGATCGTGTGTTTGTCTTTGATTAAGTTCACACCTAAAACGCCATCCATCCGGACTTCCAGCTGAGCCAGACCGCAGGCAGTGTCCTGCTCAAGCTGTCTGTTAGTGACAAAGACTCCCCCAGGAACGGCCCTCCCTTTGACTTTCGCCTCATTTCTGGTAATGAGGGAGGTTTCTTCACCTTGGACCAAACGGGAACGCTGAGGTCTGATCGTGTTTTTGGACCTGACTCCCCGAGGGAATTCACCCTGGAGGTCCAGGTTGGAGATTCAAATTTTTTAGCATAATCACATTTCCGTAAGTTCAATCACTTCCAGTTTCCTTGTGCACCCCCAGGCCAGCGACTCTGGCAGACCCGCTCTTGTCTCATCATCCTGGATCTTTCTACGTGTCATTGGGAACAGTCAGTACAAGCCAGCTGTCTCTTCCTTGGAAATCATCGTAGTCACAGCAACCGACACCTTCCAGGGTGGCCTGATCGGTCGCATCCATGCGACAGACCGGGACCCCAACGACGTGCTGTCCTTTACTCAGAAGCCTCAACCCAAAAGCATATTTAGAATCAACAGACAGGACGGCAGCATTTCGGCTCTGCCAGGCTTAGAACCGGGCAGGTTAAGACCACAAAAACACTGGTGGATTATGAGTTTCCTTTTAAAAAACTTTTCTATGATCCTTCTTCACAGGTACCAAATGAACGCTACAGTCAGTGATGGGCGATTTGCAGCTATCGCGGATGTTTTAATCCAAGTGGAACAGGTGACAGATGTTCTGCTGCGTAGTGCTGTCACCTTGAGGTTCAGCTCCTTGTCCCCTGAAGACCTGCTGGGACGCTACCTCAGCCAGATCAAGCTCACGTTGCGTGCGCTGGCAGGCTGGAAATGGTCACCGGGACAGCAAGATCCGCTTCACATCCTCGGTGTGCAGCCAGTGGAAAGCAAGTCTGAAGTGGACCTCCTTGTGGCTGTTGAACGGCCCGAGACATCACGCACTGGGCAAATGGGGGGGTTCTACTCTGAATCAGAGGTGGCTGCAAAGTTGGGGGAGGCGGCAGTAAGGGGGCAACTTCGTGGGGTCCTGGCTGGGGCCGTAGTGGTGGGCAGTGACTGCTCTGGAGAGCTAGCGTGTGGAGACAAGGTATGCGAGCAGGTGATGGTGATGGAGGCTGGCTCACTGGTCACATACAGCACGGAAAGGGTCAGCTTAGTGTCACCACGATTCAGGCGGATTGAGACATGCACGTGTCCGGGTAGGTGGATCCCACTAAAGGATTACACCGACTATCAGTAGGTGAAGCTAATGTTGGGATGTACCCGTATTCCTACCAGGAGGGGCATGCTCTGCTCCTGTGGAGCTTTGTGAAGGTCAGTCCTGTCCTGCAGACATGCAGTGTGTTCGCTCTGGCCTCACGGCGCCATCTCTGTGCCAGTGTCTACCTGAGCGCCTAGACGAGTGTGCTGGTATGTCCTTTTTTGACATTTGAGATTAGACCTCTTAAATGTTGAGTCCTTTGACCGTCTTTGTCCGTCCAAGGCCAAACCTCGTTGAGTTTTTCGGGCAACAGCTACATCAAGTACAAAGTTATGGAGAGCGTCCAGAGTGGCGAGATGAAGCTCAGTCTGAGGGTTCGCACGCTGCAGACAAGAGGGGTCATCATGTTCACCAGGGTGAACCCCTGCACCATGCTCAAGGTAATGCACGTCTTGTACTGAAGCATCACAAGACTTGACAAGACCACCACTCTGTTTCAGATCGAAGGGGGTCGCCTGTGGTTCCAGCTAGACTGTGACAACACCCTGGGCGTCATGGGAATCTCCGGGAGACAAATAAATGACGGCCTGTGGCACGCCGTTGCCTTGGAGCTGACACGGAATTACACCCTCCTCTCGCTGGACGACAGCTACGTGGAGCGGCGGCGTGCGGCCAGAGCGCCTGTCCGACTCTGGCCGGTGGCTCCGGAATCCTCTTTTTTCTTTGGTGCGCAAGTGAGACCCCCTGCTAGTGGGCAAGGTGAGCGGCCGGGCCCTGAGGCGATCACACCGAGAGCCCAGGATGGTTTCCAAGGTTGCCTGAGCTCGCTGATGCTCAACGGCAGAGAGCTGCCTCTCCAGAACAAGCGAAGCCGCTACGCTCAGATAGCCGGGCTGACTGAGGTCAAGGTGGGCTGCGTCCTCTACCCCGACACCTGTGTCAGCATGCCCTGCCTCAATGGAGCCATGTGCAGCAGTCTGCCCTATGGAGGTCTGTCCAACTATTACCTTTGAGTTGTAAATGATTGTTACATTTTGCCTTTTTTCCCCCAAATTTCCAGTTTTTCTTTTGTTGTCTCGCTACTAGGTTTTGTATGCACTTGCAGCTCTGGCTTCACTGGGGGGCGCTGTGAGCTCCAAGTGACACCCTGCAACCCCAGCCCTTGCCAGAACGGGGGCGACTGCCAGGCTTCGGGCAGCGGGTTCGTCTGCGGCTGTCCCCCAGGACTGGGGGGTCTTACGTAAGATCAAACAGTTTTAGGCTCTTAATTGAGTGTGTTGATGTTGCTTGTTTGCAGTGACAGTGAGCTACATGGGCTACATCCCTGCAGTTATTGTGTAGAGATAAATCAAGTTCACGGCACTTTAATCATTAATTATGCAGATCATGACTCACTCACTGCCTCTCACTGTGCCCATGTTGTTGTTGCACACATGAGCCACTAGAGGGCAGCAAGCCCGCATGTGCACGCAGACAGGGACTTTTGAGGTGTCCTAAAATGACACTCTTATGAATAACATTTGTTCCTGCCATCACTACAAAACAAAGAAATGCAATAACCAAAAACATGATAATAACATACAATATTTGGAGATTGAAATCAGTATTGTAAGTAAGAAATAATGACAATAAAACATCAATTTATGTAAAGCGCTGCGCTCCCATAATTGTATGTGACGGAGTGTCCTCCAAAAGGTTAAAGCTGCATTAAAAATTGACACCATATTAAAGACAATACAATGTTTTTTTTTCCACCAGGCAGCTGCAGATTGCTGAGGTTATCTTCGGTGAATAGTAAACAGGCGGAAATGCGCACTAAGCAAATATTACTCAGCATGATTACATTCAAATGCATGCAGATTGAAAAGCAATAACACAACTCATTTATTTAATACCAATAATAGCAGGACAAGAAAGAGGATGTCTCGCTCGGTTGATTATTTTGTCACTCAAGGCTACGTCTTACTCGACTGATGCAGTGTGTTAATTAGGACGGACACTCGCGTTAATTCAGAGCCAAACTTTACGTTTTTGCTTTGTTTGCGTCACGACAACCCCCCTGCACTCCATCAAGGGGATTGGGGGACAAAATAATTGCAAGGAAAAACAGGGAGCGTCTTCCTCTCGGCTCGCAGCGGGGGTGCCGCCTTTGAAAGCCGGAGCGTGCGCGTGGGCGAGCGAGTACACGTTTGAGGTTTAAACGGCGAGGGAAAGGCACAAAGAATGGCGGCGATTGTTTGACGCACTCGAGTACGACTGTGGCTTTTCTCCCGCAGATGTGACGAGGACGTGGACGAGTGCGAGCAGGCCGAGTGCCGCCACGGCGGCGAGTGCGTCAACACGCTGGGGTCGTTCTACTGCAACTGCACGCCGGGCTTTGAGGGGCGGCTCTGTGGCGACCCGGGCGACGACATGCAGGTCTCTGTGGGTCTGATAATAATCTGTTCGATATGTCTCGGTGGCCCACACGTACGCACGAACAAAAGGAAACTGACAAAAAGGTGTCATGTCACATTAAATCATCTTTAGGGAAAACCCACCTAAGAGAAATGAAAAGCTAGTGAAGGCGCTCTGTGTGCAACTGCCCACTCGCTTTTTGGCCCATTTGAAAGGGAAATCACAGGATTTGACTGAAAAGTAGCTTTTATCTTGAACCGAACTACTCAGGCAACATTAATACAGTGCATCCTGGGATATGTAGTAACAGGAGGCAGAGATGAAGATGCTGAGGTTCTCTTTGGGTGTGACCAGGATGGACAGGATCAGGAATGAGCACATCAGAGGGACAGCACATGTTAGAGGTTTTGGAGATAAAGTCAGAGAGGCCAGACTGAGATGGTTCGGACATGTCCAGAGGAGAGATAGTGAATATATTGGTAGAAGGATGCTGAGTTTTGAATTGCCAGGCAGGAGGCCTAGAGGAAGACCAAAGAGGAGGTTTATGGATGTAGTGAAAGAGGACATGAAAGTAGTTGGAGCAAGAGAAGAGGATACAGAAGACAGGGTTAGATGGAGGCAATTGATTCGCTGTGGCAACCCCTGAAGGGATAAACCCAAAGGAAAAGAAGAAGATCCTGGGACATGTAGTACCACTGATGACATTGCTGACACAAGGTGTGCGCGATGATTAGTCAAGTCAACGTGTCTCAAAACGTAGGAGTAGGGTAGGAAAAAGAGCTTATTTAATCGGAACGCTTTTCCGTCCCTCTGCAATTACTGATCGTTTGTTGACATCCTGTGGTTAAATGGCAATGTGGCAATAGAGAATGTGAAAGCAAACAAATAAGTTTTTAAATTACAAAGAGATAAATTCATTGCCACATTGCTCTTTAGTCTCACAGTTTTTCTCAAATATATAATAATATATAAATTAATAAGCTTTGCTGTTTCATGGTTGAATATAACGTATTCATAGTAAAAAAACGCATATTTAAGATAAGTTTAAGCATATTTAAGCATGTTCAGGAAAAAATGACGAAATGAAGTAAAATACAAATGTAAGGCTTTCAGAAGACACAATCAGAGACGTTGTAATGATATGTACACTAGGTGCCAGTAATGGTGCAATAATATTCAGTGAGACACACAAGCCCCAGACTTGATCACCGGAACAATAGACTATTTTTGCAGGTTTGAATGATCGGCTGCAGCAGCAACCCACGGCAGGCTAAAACACAACTCTGAACTTCTGACGTTACCTCCTGTCCCCTCTCACTCAGCTCCTCTAGGTAACACATTTGTAGCAACACACAGAAGCACAACTGTTATTCGTGTTTTAAATGGCTTATTTATTTGTTTTATGTCTAGTCATGGTAGTATGAGTGTGAGGGTGTTATTTCATGTCCAGCGGACTCAGATATTGTTAAATATTGTTGCGGCCATAACTCACACCAAGCTAAAACTCAACTCTGAATCTCCAAGATCACTTCCTGTCCAGCCATCACTTAACTCCCCTATCGCCGGAATGCATTTACAGCAACACACACGAGCACAAGTCTTTCAGTTGGTCTCCGGTGTTGCCAAAAAAAAGTCATCTTTTGTCTTGTCGTTCCCAGTCCATTGACCCAGGCAGAGGGGCAGTCCCAGAAGTTGAAAAGTTTTCACAGTTTGGGTCGCTGCCTATCATTGAGCGGTGATGGTGTGCCCCGCAGCCAAACCAGTTGAGAAGCAGTGTTTTAAAAGGCTTATTTTTCCTTATTCTGTCTACCATATTGGGTCATATGAGTGTAAAGGTGATTATATGGGTATCATTTCTTGTCTAGAGGACTTGAGTAATGTAGTGACTGAAAGGACAGGGTCAAGCGACTGAAAATCGAAGAATCGCTGTCATCCGGGAGAAATTTGCAGTAGAACCGGCGCTCCTTCGCATGCCAGATAAGGTAACTCATCAGGCATTTGGTCAGGATGCCTCCCTGGGGGGTTGTTCAGGGGATGACCCGTGACACATTGGAAACTCTGTGTCTCAACTGGCCTGAAAATGCCTCAGGATCTGCCGGGGGGAAGGAAGTGTGCGATTCCCTGCCTCGCCTGCTACCCCTGCGACCCGACCCTACAGGGCTCTAATAATTTTTTTAAATGTATTTAGAAGTTTGTGAACAGGTTTCCTATGGTCTTCTTGCAAAAAAATTTACATTTATTATAAGGAGTCCTACTTCAGGGAAATTCACTCATCACGGTCAGGTCTAGAACCAATTAACCGCAATAAAGAAGGATTACTGTACTGACATAAAAAAGATAAATGAACTAACACAGGTGTAAAAATGTATTGTAATGCTAACGGTTTAATTTTATTTGAACATGCATGTATGTCCGATGTGGTGTACAAATAACACAAAAAGAACATCATACCAACAGTAAAATGGTTCAGTTTATCTTTTCCCCCCCATGGTTAGGAAGTCAAACCAGAGAGCTAGAATAGGATTGTAACATTTTAGGAAAAATGTGAATTCCAATTTTCTTGCTTAGAATTGAAATCACAAATTTTCTGGCACAAAAAGCGAATGAATCACAGATGACTTAGGCCAATAAAAAAATGATTTTAGACATATTGGTCAAGTGAAAAATATCAGCATGTGCAGCGGTCCATGCTTGGTCGGGGCTCCTTTTGCCTGAATTATTGCAGAAATACAGCATGGTATGGCGACCCACGAGTGAGCTTTTTTTTTATTACCAGTATTAGATCATGTCCCTCCTATAGAGGGTTGTGTCAGGAAGGGGATCCGACGTAAAACCTTTGCCAAATCAAAACATGCAAATCAAACAGAAGAAAATGATTTGCTGTGGCGACCCCTGATGGGATAAGCAGGGATAAGCCGAAAGGAACAGAACATGCATGTAAATGACATCGGAATACATCACTTAATACACTTGACAGTTCCACATGTCCAAAAGGAGTAGGAAGAAGCAAAGCTTATTAAATCCTACCTTCGTAGGTTTTCCTCATTTCAATACATTTGTACACTTCCTGCAGTTAGTATGTTAAAATGCGTAAGTAAGGTCATGTGACAGTGTGTTAAATAGTAGTCAATGTCCTTACCATCGTAAATAATTATAATTAATTATAATTATTCATTCATTCATTCATTTTCTATACCGCTTATCCTCATTAGGGTCACGGGGATGCTGGAGCCTATCCCAGCAGACTTTGGGCGAGAGGCGGGGTACACCCTGGACTGGTCGCCAGTCAATCGCAGGGCACATACAGACAAACAAACATTCACACTCACATTCATACCGATGGACAATTTAGGGTCGCCAATTAACCTAACATGCGTGTTTTTGGAATGTGGGAGGAAACCGGAGTACCCGGAGAAAACCCACACACGCACGGGGAGAACATGCAAACTCCACACAGAGATGCCCAACGGAGATTTGAACCCAGGTTTTCCAGATCTCCTGACTGTGTGGCCAATGTGCTAACCACTCAGCCACCGTGCGGCCTAATTATAATTAATTAATTATAATTATATTGCAGTCCTGATGAATAATAATTATAATAAATAATAATAGTGCTGAGTGGTGTATAAACAACTGTAACAAAACATTGTTGTAGTACAGACAATGTTCTCACTAGCATGAAAAGTTTCTGGTATAAGTATAAGGTGATAGTAACAAACATAGCATTGACAGTCAACAGAATGAAGTAATATGGCCTTGGATGTACACAATATTCCATGACTCTTCTTCCTTGTGTTTTGTAAACATCAACTGTTTGTAATGTTTCTTAACATCACTCATTGTAGAGCATTGTTTTACTTCTTTACTTAATCCGTTCCATAGTTTGATTCCACCTACCGAAGTACTAAAAGTTTTTTGTGCTGCTCTTGCATGTAAGTGTTTTAAGTTGAGTTTATTCCTAAGATTATATTTCTCCTCTCTTGTTGAAAAAAATGGTATAACATTCTTTGGTAACTGGTTGTTGTTTGTTTTATGCATCATTTTAGCGGTTGGAAGTTTTGTAAGATCAGCACATTTTAATAATTGTGATTTTTGAAACAGTGGTTTTGTATGCTCTCTATACGTTGAGTTATGGCTTATACTAATTGATCTTTCTTGCAGTACATCAAGCAAGTGAAGTGTACTTTTGTAGTAATTTCCCCATATCTCCACACAATAAGTTAGATATGGTAACACCCGAGAACAGCAGAGAGTTTGGAGTGATTTTTGATCCAGTACAAATTTTATTTTATTCATTATTGAAGTATTCCTTGTTAGTTAATGTTGTATGTTTTTGATGTGAGGTTTCCAACTCATTCTGTCATCAATTATGACGCCAAAAAATGTATGTTCATTTTCCCTTTCAATTTCCTCCCCGTCAATTTGTATCTCTTCTGCTATTACCAAATAGCATCATTTTCGTTTTACTTAAATTCAAGGATAATTAGTTTTTATCAAACCCTTTTTTTTTAGGAGTACCCATTTCATCTGAAATTGTTCTTATTAGCTCTTTTGTGTTTTCTCCAGAGAAAAAAGCGGTGGTATCTTCCGCATATAGTACTAGCTTTAGGTGTTTTGTCATTTTGCAGATATCGTTGCACACTTTCTATGGTCTATATCATTCGTCATTTCCTCTGTGATTTCAATCCATAGAGGTGGAAATATTAGCTCTTCCGTATTCCGTATTGGCTGTCCGCCAGGATGTCTTTCTTATTGAGGAATTTGTCCAACCTATGGTTCAATAACTTTTTGATGATTTTGGAAAATTAAGGTAATAATGAAATTGGTCGGTAGTTTGTGAAATTATGTTTATCACCATTTTTGCAGATTGGAACTACTTTAGCTGTCTTCATTTTGTTTGGGAATTTGCCCGTCTGGAATGATGGATTGCTGATGTGCGTTAGCGGTTCTGCAATCTCATTAATAACCATTTTTATCGTATCCATTCCAATTCCATTATAATCAGTTGATGTTTATGCTTTACATTTATGTACAATGTCAATGATTTCCTCTTTGGTCACATTAGTCAGAAACATGGAGTTAGGGTTATTTCAAATATTTGTTAACTTGTTTCTATATGTTTTATGGGTTATTTTGGCTGCTTTTTTTGTTGAATTATACATTTCATATATAATGTATTTTTCTTCTTACAGACATTGTGCAGACCTTTTGTCATCCATTGCTAAATATTCTTCTTTTGCTTGTTAGACATTTCTCTCAATGGACAGTGCTTATCGTACAGCTTCATATAAGTCACTAGAAAGTGTTCATATGCTTCATCCACATTGCTTCCACAGTACACACTCTCCCATCTTTGTTCGTCCAGATCTTTTTTGAAAGCATTGATGCTCTCCTCTTTGTGTGTAGTCTTCTGCAGCTTCTTTTGTCCTCCATCTTTCGTTTTTTGCATTTTTTGTTGTAAATCGTAAACATTGGAAGATGGTCACTGATGTCATTGATTAGAAGGCCACTAGTTGTGTCGTTATCAAAGTCATTAGTGAATATGTTATCAATTAATGTGGCACTGTGATCTGTTATTCTGCTGGGTATTATAATTTTGGGTATAAGCTGAGGCTGCATATTGTGTCAATAAAGCCATCTATTCTACTTTGCTTGTTTGGATTCAGAAGATCAAAATTGAAGTCTCCACAAACAAAGATGATTTTTGGCTGATGCCTTGATCCAGTCTTCAAATATTTGCATACTTGACTTAGCTGTTCTATACAGACAGCTTATTAGAAATTGTTGCGTTTTTCTGAACAGATTTTTTAATTGTTGTGCATTATAAGATGTCGTCAACAGCAAATGACATGCTCTTTACCATTTTGTAGTTCAGATGTTTGTCCAAGTAGACAGCCACTCCTCCTCCACTTTTGTTGTTTCTGTTGATGCGGTTCTTTTCATAACCTTCCAGTTCAAGCGCCATATCCTTGTCAGCATTTATCCAAGGTTCTGAGATTGCAATTACTTTGAAGGGCTCTTTGAACGGTGGATGAATGGGTAGCATGTTGGCCTCACAGCCAGGAGTCTCTGGGTTCAAATCTCTTTTGGGCATCTCTGTGTGGAGTTTGCATGTTCTCCCCGTGCGTGCGTCGTTTTTTTCCGGGTACTCCGGTTTCCTCCCACATTCCAAAAACATGCATGTTAGGTTATTTGGCGACTCTAAATTGTCCACTGGTATGAATATGAGTGTGAATGTTTGAATGTCTTTGTCTATATATGCGACCAGTCCACGGTGTACCAAAGTCAGCTGGGATAGGCTCCAGCATACTTGCGACCCTAATGAGGATAAGCGGAATAGAACATGGATGGATGGATGGCTCTCTGAATTGATTCAAGTATTGTCTGATGTTATGATTTGCGTACATACTTCTGCTGTTTATGTGGATAATAGACAATTTATTACCTGTGTTTAAAATATTGTTGTATTGTTCCTAAGTGTAGTAGTGGCAGTCATTTTTGATGTAAGAAAAAAAGTTTGTGTCTGGATCTATGTCTTTTTTCAGATCCATATGTTTGTGGTCTGTAAGACGTAAGGTGTTCAGTTGAAGATCTTCTTGTCCGAGGAGCTGTAATGTTGTGTTATGAGTGTCGTTAAATGTAGTTTGATGGGTTCTTAGTTCTAGTGCATCTGGTTGATCAGTTTCTTTTGTCTTGCTAATGGCATTTCCAAATTATATTGTATCTAACACTTCTCTCTGTTCTTCTCGTTTTTGAGTTGTTTTCCTTTTTCATGTTGTTGTTTTGATGTGGTCTTTAGTGGGTTTCCAAGTCCTTGATGTCTTTGACAACAAGCACTCTCACTTCTGGTCCTCGACTTAACTTGATGAAAATGTTGCAGTTGGCGCTCCAAGTGCCTTTGATCTTCCCCTGCTTCCTAAGGTCACGTGCCTTCTTCTCAATTCCAGCGTTACGTTTTGTCAGATGCTCATTCGTGTCGACATTTGATGCTTTCAGCTTCCTTCCCTGCTTCAGCAGTGCAACTTTGAGTTTCTTGTTAGTGAATTTCACGATGATGTTGGGTGCGGTGCTATTCCTGCCATACATTGGGATGCATGTGTGGATGGTGTTGATGTCTCCTTCCACTTCTTTTGAATGTAGAAAATTAACAATTTGTTGCTCAGTGGAAGCGACGTCTTCTTCCTCTAATTACTCTTTTCTTCCTCTGCTCTGGAACTTGACCTGGGTTTGATCCTGAGCCCCGTCACGAACATCGTTCATTCGTTTGTTCTGATCCATGTTGTCAATTGTGGTCTTCAGTTGCTCGATGATTTTGTGTTTTTCTTCCATGGTTTCTTTGACTTCTTGGAGAGTAGTACCTAAGGCAGCATTACTGTCTTCCAATTCCTTGTTCTCTGCTCTCAGATGTCCTACTTCCTCTCTCAGGTGTTGAATATCTAGGTACCAGTTGAATAAGGTACCAGTTAATGTATCCATTTTTGCACTAATTTCTTTGTGGATTTCCTTTTATTCAGAATCTCCATTTTTTTTTTCTCCAAAAACTGTGTGGATTACTTTTCGCAGTGCATTCAGAATTTCCACCATTATCTTTGTGTTTTCCAAAAGGGTGAAAGAAGGCCACAAATACCTCCAGTATATTACCATGTGTCTGTGTGGTTGCTTTTTGTGTGCATCCAGCCCGCTCCTAATTGGACTAATTGGAGCGTGCTCAGTAAAACTGTTGAGAATTCAGAGTGCGCTGCTGCCGCCTCCCAGAAGGTTTCCCCTCACTGAGCGTCTCTCTCTCCCCGACCGCGTGCGTTACGTAGTAGTAATGGCTGAAATGTTGATTTCCATTTTAACGTGTCACACTCGGTGACTTTTGTTTTGCACTTTTGGCCCGCAATTTCAATTATTGATGCACGATCTTTAGCGAGAAAGGAGCTGTGTTTATTCCGCCGCAAGAGCTCACAAACAAAGACCACGTCAGCTTTTTGTGTGGAAACTTCAATTACAAAAGTACCCTTAGAAAAGATTTGTTGCTGTGTGAAATATTGTAATTACAGATGAATTAAAAACAGCCACATAATTATGGTTTAATCATAAAGCAATCACTTTGCTGCTTGTAAAATGCACTCTGCCCTTACAAAGTTAATACTCATATTTTCATTACCTTATCATGCACCATTAGAGGCTGTATTAGCACAATAAAGTTCAGCTGGCCGCACGGTGGACGAGTGGGTAGCACATTGGCCTCACTGTCAGGAGGTTCAGGGTTCGAATCTCCGTTGGGCATCTCTGTGTGAAGTTTGCATGTTCTCCCCGTGCGTGCGTGGGTTTTCTCCGGTTTCCTCCCACATTCCAAAAACATGCATGTTAGGTTAATTGGTGACTCTAAATTGTCCACAGGTATGAATGTGAGTGTGAATGGTTGTATGATTTTTGTTTGTCTATCTGTGCCCTGCGATTGACTGGCGACCAGTCCAGGGTGTACCCCGCCTCCCTGGGATAGGCTCCAGCATACCCGCGACCCTAATGAGGATAGGCGGCATAGAAAATGAATGAATGAAGTTCAGCTGCACATGCATGGTTGTAGACCACACGGTATCCCATGAGGCTTCCTCCAACACTGCGTATACTGTGTACTTAGTTTCTCCTGAGTGCACATACTTATACAGTGTGGTGCTGTTCCAATATAACGTGTCACCCAATTGACATGCTTAACAAATGACAAATACCTAAAATCAATCTGAAATATAATATAAATACAAGGAATGTCCGATCATGGCTTTTTTTTTAACCAATAACCAACATGCCGATATTATCCAAGTCTCAATTTCCAATTCAGACATGTGTAACATCACATATTTCCTGCCGTGGAATTAACACATATCTGTTGTGAAACTAATACAGCTTTAGCAATTAGCGTCTCGGCGTGGCTGTAAACATGTAGCAAATGTATGCAACACAGTGCATTTTCTGCCAAGGAGTCTCCTGCGCATACTACCGCGTCTGCCATGCGGATTCAACGTCTATAAGCTCCTAAACTTTGCATAGGAACACACCCGCAAATGTGGCTCAGATTGATCTCCTGGTGTAGAGTATTAGCTACATAAGGCATCATATTGGCAGCAAATTCAGTTATGTTGTGACTTTGGCAATTGAAGGGCTATATCGGTTTTCATTATAGGGAGGAAAATGATACCGATATTGACCAATATTACATTTTTATGCCAGTATCGGGCTGATAATATTGGACATCCCTAATAAATACCCTTTCTGTAAATAAGACAAGAGTGATAGAATTCTAAATGCACTAAACAATATCAAACCATAAAATAACCACACAGTTTTCACACAATACAGTCTCCCTAGAAGGCATGTATAATAAAAGTGTAAAGCTAGCAACAGCAAGCAAAAACAAACATACAACAAGCATGACACAAAAAATGCAACGCCACCGGCTGAACTAATAGTGGGGACCAAAAAATTAGCGTCGAGAGTGCGTAATCAAGAAATTAAAGGCGGTCGAGAACAACAGAACCCAAACAAAACAGTAAGTATAACAAAATAAGGGCATGAAAACAGGAACTTAAGAATAAGCAGAAATAAAGCAGCTATCAAGCCAGAAGTTGAATAGCGCCTATCAGGTCATTACTATTATAGCAAATTTGATGTATTTTATGCCTACAGTAAGCATTTTCATGCATAAAAATAGCTAAATGAACCAAAATACATTTAGTGTTACGTTTTGGTGTAGATGGGAACCCAAGATGCGAGACAGAGGAGCGTGCAGCAAGTCCAAAGAGTTTATTCGGGTCTTGCATGGGAGAAAAGTAAACAAAACAACAGGGTTGGTTGCGAGCACATATACCGCATGCTGCTACAAACTGCTTGGTGTCAGATGACAAGGATGACCAAAACGTTGTGTTACCAGGAACAGGGTCCGGCGCAATCCAGGGTGACATGCCAGCTTTGAAGAGTGAGCCCAATCCAGAACCTCTGAGCGAAGCTCTGGCGACACAAACTGCAAGCCAGGAGGACAACCATTAGGGACGTTAGTGTTTCGTAGGGCCTCCACAACTCAATCCTATACTTCCCAGTGTAGTGCCCCCACAATCCTGGAACTGGGAAGAACAGACTCTTCCCTGGCTTCCAAAGTAGGTCCCTCGTGAATCCTAGAGAGAGCATCTGGTTTACCATTCCGGGACCCAGGGCGGTATGTGAGAACAAAGTTGAACCTGGCAAGAAACAGGGCCCATCATGCCTGGCGAGAACTGAGTCTCAGAGCAGCCCTCAGGTATTTCAGATTCTTGTGGTCTGTATAAACAATAAAGGAATGAGTAGAGCCCTCCAGCCAATGCCTCCACTCTTGTAAGGCCAGCACCACAGCCAGCAGCTCCCTATTACCAATATCATAGTTACTCTCGGCCGGAGAAAGACGACGCGAGAAGAACGCGCAGGGGTGGAGCTTATCGTCGTCAGATGAACGCTGTGAAAACACCGCTCCTACCCCGGTCTCGGAGGCATCCACCTCCACGATGAACTGGCGGGTCAGGGTGGGACAACACCGGAGGTGTAAATAGTAAATAGCTTCTTCAGTCTCGAAAATGCAGTTTCAGCAGCCAAAGTCCACTTAAAAGGAATTCTAACAGATGTTAGCTTGGTCAGAGGTTCCGCAATACTGCTGTAGTTTCTAATAAAGCGCCAATAGAAGTTAGCAAAACCCAGAAACCTCTGAAGGAGCTTTCTTGATATAGGAGTGGGCCATTCGACCACAGCCTTAGTCTTGGCCGGATCGGCTCTGATTTGCCCCTTCTCCACAACAAATCCCAAAAAGGGCATGGTAGTGGAAAGGAATGTGCACTTCTCCGCCTTCAAAAATAACCGGTTCTTCAGTAAGCGCTGGAGAACCAAACGTACATGTTTCCTGTGTTCTTCTAAAGAGGGCGAAAAAATCAGAATGTCATCTAGATAAACAAAAACAAACTGGCCAAGCATGTCACGCAAGACATCATTAATGAGTTTCTGAAATGTGGCAGGAGCATTAGTGAGACCAAATGGCATAACCAAGTATTCAAAATGGTCTATGGGAGTGTTAAACGCTATTTTCCATTCGTCTCCTTCTCTTCTGCGCACCAGGTAGCGTTACGTAAATCAAGTTTGGAAAACACAGTGGCGGAATAAAGTGAAGTGAATGCAGATTCCATAAGAGGGAGTGGATATTTATTTTTGACGGTAATTTTGTTAAGGCCTCGGTAATCAATACATGGCCGTAGGGACCCATCCTTCTTCTCCACAAAGAAAAACCCAGCACCAAGAGGTGAAGATGAAGGCCTAATGAGGCCTGCTGCCAACGACGTGGAAATATATTCTTCCAACGCCCGACGTTCGGGGAGGGAAATGTTGAACAACCGAGCGGACGGTAAAGGAGAGCCCGGAAGAAGCTCGATGGAACAGTCATAAGGCCTGTGCGGGGGCAAGGATAAAGCACGATCCTTACTAAAAACTTCCCTGAGATCATGATACTCACTAGGTAGGGAAGAGACATCGATGGGTTTGTCGCAATGGTTAGGTATATGTTGAACGTGCGTAAGGCACGCCGGGCTCCAGTCAGAAAGACTCGGTTGAGACCAATCAATAGTGGGACCGTGAATACGGAGCCAGGTGAGCCCCAGTACCACTGGCGCAGAGCGAGAGGGTATAACAAAAAAACGTATTTCCTTGGTGGTTGCCCGCTAATACCAGAGTCACAATACCGGTCTGGAAATTAATATTAGCGAGAGGCTGACCGTCAAGTGAGCGAACCAGTTTTGAGCCACTAAGAGGAATAAGAGGAACCTTAAGCTTGTGAGCAAAATCTGCATCTATGAAACAGTCATCGGCTCCAGAGTCCACAAGAGCCTTAATCTTAGCTGAGCCCCCCCCTCCCACAGTACAGTACCTTCGAGTTGAAGGCGTCCGACGGAGGTACCGGAAGCTGTTCGGTATTCAGTGGAACTCCCCTTCGTAGGGAATCGCCGGCCCCCCGGACGAATAGGACAGCGAGCAACCGGATGGTCAGCCTGGCCGCAATACAGGCACAACCGCAGCTTAAGGCGACGACTCCTCTCTGCTGCAGTGAGCTGCATAGCCTCATTGCAGTCTCCACCAATGTCCTCAGGAACAGAAGGAGAGGTGAAATTGGCAGGTGGGGTCAGTGGAGATGGATAAAACCAAGTAGGCCGAGCACGCTCCTCTCTTCCGAAGACGGTTGTCCAGCTGAATGGCCAGCTTGATGAGTTCTTCCAAGGAGTGAGTATCATCACGTGGCGCCAGCTCATCCTTCAGCCTGGGGTTGAGGCTGGAACGGAACGTAGCACATAAAGCCCGCTCATCCCATCCACTCTCTGCTGCCAGAATCCGGAACGTAATGGAATGTTCGGCCACTGTGGTTTTTCCCTGCCGGATTGCGATTAGCCTGTCTTCAGCCTCTCTTCCCCGAACAGGGTGATCAAAAACTCGCCTGAGTTCACACAAAAAATCGGCAGGTGAGCCTCTCAGTTCAGGTGGGTTCGCTTTGCCTGCCAACAGGCTCAACACATAAGCCACTCTTGCTCGGTCAGATGCATAGGTAAAAGATTGGAGGTCAAAAATTAACTGGCAGTGGTGGATGAAGGAATTGCATTCCCCAAACTCCCCTCCAAACCTGGCTGGATGAGGGATGTTAGGTTCTCGGGGGCTGTGGAAGAGTGGCCTGCCAACTGTGGCTTCGGTAGAAGAAGCAGCCGTGATGTCGCCAGTGGCTGCCGCGGTGGTGGTTCCAAGTTGAGCGGTCAACTCCTTGAAGTTAGAAGACAGTGTTTGCATCATGGCATTTAGTTCGCGGATGGCGGCCATTCCTGCACGTAGCTTGTCTGTCTCAGCGGGTTCCATGATGTGGCCGAGTTGTTCTGTTACGTTTTGGTGTAGATGGGAACCCAAGATGCGAAAAACAAAAAACAGAACCTAACATGTAGAAGGCATTCAAGATGCATTCAAAGACCCTGTGAATGCTATGTAGTATTCTTCTCCAAGCCTGTGCAAAATTCAGAATTCAATTCAGTTCAGTTGCTAAATTTGAATTTGAATTTACTCCACCCCACAGGACATTGAATTTAATTTGGTTTATGGTAGGTGGAATTAGATTCAGTGCAATTAAAAAAAAAAAAAAAATTCTCATCACATATCAGTGAGAATGAATACTTTTAACATACATTTTTCTTTCAAATGGAAGTACAGACGCTAACATAGTCCCTGATTTGGGAAAGTTTAGCAATTTGGTCTATTTCAGACTGATGAAATGACACTATGTTTTGGTAAATGCAATAATCATTTCTTTAAGGTATGGCCAGATATCTGCTTGCAAGTACAGCTAGGTTTGGGAAACTCTCTTCCTCCCCGAATTGTATTATCATTTTACATATTGCTGTTATTACAGAAGTCAAGGAATAAACCAGCTGTGGCCTTCAATGATATATATGCGATATATATGTCAGATATATGCGACCTGATTGTTCATACTGCAGTAGCATCGGATACATATCGGATTTATATTCACATACGAGCAAGGCCTGAGTCGCATTTGAAAAAATGGAAATTGTACTGTTCACACTGACCTGTAAACAATCAGATACAGGTCACATTTGAGCAAAAAAATCAGAATTGCCCTGCATGTGAACAAAGCCTACTGTAAGTGTACGCAAGAGTACACTCATGCACAGAAAAGACTACAGTAGGAGTACCCAAGTGTGCCAAGGCAGACCCAGCATTGATGATACGAACACCCGGAATCTTTTCTCTCCATGTTTCCCAGGCAGAGCCTCTGTCATACATTGGGCCTGGCGAGATCATCGGCATCGGCGTCCTCGCCTTCGTTATCGTGCTGCTCCTCATCCTCTTCATTATCTTCAGGAAAAAGATCAATTTCAGGAAGGACTCGGCAGCGGGGGCTTGCCCATCGGGGGGTGTGATGGGTGTGTCGGCCATCACTGAGACCAGCTACATGCTGCACAAGACGGGCATGGGCGCCGAGGGCATCGAATTCAAGGCAGTGCGCGTGTTGGGTTCGCCGGGGAAGACAAGCGCCGGTGGCGAGGCGGTTGATTGCGGCGTAACAGGCCCCCCACAGGTCATGGTGCGGCCCAACACCCACTCTCCTCTGCTGGGCGGCCACCAGAGCAGTGAAGGGGACGAGAGTGAAGGCAGTCGGGTATGTGAGAACGCTTCAAGACGAGGTGATCACCAGCTGTGTGGAACATCTGCTCATTTTTTTTCCCCTTCTTGCATGTGCACAGTTGAGCAGCTTCCTTGCCGACATGTCCAACATCAGAGCCAACAGGAGGGGCGTGGCCGTGTGCAGTGTGGCACCCAACCTGCCCCCACCCTGCCGCCATGAGCACAGCCCCATCCACAAGGTGTCTTGGGAGGGCGAGGAGGAGGCGAATGAGAGGCGGCGGGACGGGCGGGAGGATGAGTGGGGACAAAGGGCGTATGAGATGCAGAGGACGGACGAGAGCCGCAGCGCCCCACAGGGTGGGACACACACACACACACACACACACACGCACCCACACACGTTTGTTGGTATGGTCTCCATGGTTATGGTCTCTGATCTTGTGCATCAAATGTTTTCATTGGCTTCACTTCATGCAAATAGATGTTGAAAAAAAACAATTATAAATAAATGTGACTCGTGTTTAAGTGGTCACATGACAGCAAGCTGTGTGGCTGACCTACTTTTGCAGAAAGTTTGTGAAGTGGAGCAGCTTACGTGTTTGTTTTTGCCTCCGGGGCTCCCTCTATAGTCGCCAAGTGTAATTGATGTTTTGGACATTTTGATTGGAGCTGCCAAACCAGGAGGGCTAACTCTAAAGAGACACTTGTATTTGTTAAAGTGGCCGACGGGCTGAGCCGTTGATGAATCAGCCGGCAAGCATGAGGTACAGTCCGTCCATTTATGTCAATCACCCGTCCATGTGGCCCAACTCATCAGGTCACGGCAGATATCCAATATACTGTATTTGCTGAGGTTTGATATACTATATTGACCAAAATATGAAAAAAGAGAATTTATATAGACGAACATCAGTTCTTATAGTTCCCAAAATATACACTATTTTTTACACAAAGAAGCTGAAGACTAGTAAATGAAAATTAATTCATTTTTTCTATACCGCTTATCCTCGTCAGGGTCACGGGTATGCTGGAGCCTATCCCTGGTCTGTTCGCCAGTCAATCGCAGGCCACATAAAGACAAACTGTACAACAAGTCACACGCTAATGGACAATTTAGAGTCGCCAATTTACCTAACATGCATGTTTTTGGAATGTGGGAGGAAAGCGGAGTACCCGGAGAAAAGCCGGAGAACATGCAAACTCCACACAGAGATGCCCAACGGAGATTCAAACCCAGAACCTCCTGACTGTGAGGCCAACATGCTTCCCATTCTTCCACCGTGCGGCCTAAATGAAAATTAGGAAGTTTAATTAGTAACACTGTCAACAGGCCGCACGGTGGATGAGTGGTTAGCACATTGGCCACACAGTCAGGCGATCTGGAAGACCTGGGTTCAAATCTCCGTTGGGCATCTCTGTGTGGACTTTGCATGTTCTCCCCGTGCGTGTGTGGCTTTTCTCCGGGTACTCCGGTTTCCCCCCACATTCCAAAAACATGCATGTTAGGTTATTTGGTGACTCTAAATTGTCCATAGGTATGAATGTGAGTGTGAATGGTTGTTTGTCTATATGTGCCCTGCGATTGACTGGTGACCAGTCCAGGGTGTACCCCGCCTCTCGCCCAAAGCCAGCTGGGATAGGCTCCAGCATCCCTGTGACCCTAATGAGGATAAGCGGCATAGAAAATGGATGGATGGATGGACACTGTCAACATTAGGACATGCCTCTTTGGGCTAGCTTGCACACTACACATGTGTCATCCAATGTAACGCCTCCACACCTTATTCTTCTCCCCCTCTGCCTGTCAAATGAAAATATATACATTTAGTGTATTTTGGTCATTAGCAAAGAAATTATATTTTAAAATAAAAATAAGTGGCCGCAATGGGCTGTAATACATTGTGTTTATACAAGGCTTATTCACAAAAGCATCTTACCGATATTTCTAAATCATAATCATGTAGCTGCTTTCAAAGCATGCAAAATGATACAAAAGGATTTGAATGAAGACATTAACTTGAGAATGTATGAGGCCCTCTAAATCCCACATGGAAGTATGAAGTGGGATGCTGTGTACTTTATATTAATGATGGTGTTAATATTTGCATATATCTTTGACTTTGATACTATAATACAGGTAGTCTTGGATTAGATATGGACATATACAGCTGCGTGTATCTTTGTTTATCTCACAGAGATGCACTTTACACAACGTTAAAACAATCTCATATGCTCGCCAACACGTGTGTGAAAAAAGCTAAAAAAAAAAGCTCTCCCTGACGGGGCCTGCCAGCGTGGCGCTAAAATGTAGTGTTAAAATGATTTACAAAGTCACAGCTTACCGTTTTGTAAAAAATGTGGTGCGCTCCGCTGCGCGTCGGCTTCTTCGGTGGCGTGTGTGCGACAGAAGAGATGTGTGTGTGTGTGTGAGGCGGACGGGCAGAGAGCAGCTCAGGATGCAGCACAGACACACAGGAACGGAGCTACACAATCTCCGTGCAGCAAAGAAAACATTGTCATATTGATTACATATTCACCGGTATTGATTAATATGTCGTAATTGGTCCGCCAATATATCAGTCGGGCTGATAAGAAAATCGGTATAAAAATATGTCCAGAAGGGGTAGGATTAAATCAACTCTGATTCGTCCTACTCCTTTTTGGACATTCCTCATGAAACTTGTTAAGCGTGTCTCAAACAAATACAACCGAATTGCCATAGCTAGTAAAATCCTTCATTATCGATCGTTCTCCATATTCTCTGGACAAAAGTCAATGCAAGCAGTGGGTAATGTCTGTTTCAGTTACGTCAACAGCAGACATCGACATAGGCGATGTATAGCACACGTGATAAACATCAGTCCCAAAAGGAACACGGTTCTCAGGTTGCACTGTAAGTTAGACGTGTGTTGACAGAAGCGAGCATCGTGTCATTGTGCACGTTTATCCTGTATGTTAATGTTATCTGCGTGACTTGACAATATCATGGCAAGTGTTCTGCTAAATGGTGCAGAGCTTCAAGCAAAACAAAAACACACTATTGGAAGCACTTGGGGGTGCCGAAAGGGCGTGTTTATCACGTTTTAACAATGGTCGATTGGGAGAACGCAGTCAGATACGTCGTTTGCTCACCCCGTGCTAAACAGAGGGTACCAAAATAACGTCCCTTCATTCAATATGGCAGTTTAGTGCTTTTATTAGTGATGATACAGTGCTGGTTTATTGTGGTCAAATGGTTTTGGACTCAACCTCATCCCTATAAATGGAATAGTTTTGTAAGCATAGAAAACCTGTTTACAACCCTTTGAATATGTCTTTTTATTAACATTATTATAGACCTCTAGACATTTAATAACATCTCTATAGTCCCAATTACATTCATTTTACCCAATATAGTAGACATAATCAGAGTAAATAAGACATGTAAGACATACTGTAAGTGTGCTTGTTTATACAAATTCAAACCAAATTCATTATGTTGCCTGATTTTGAGATAATGCAAACCTGTAACAAGAGCCTGGTGTTCCAGCGATCAAGGCCCTGTCCACACGGGTATCTCATAAGTTATTTTTCTATGATTTGCCCTAACATCCACACGAGCCCACAGAGATCCATCCATTATCCATTATCCTCATTAGTTTTCTAAACCTTTGGCCAAAGTGTAGATTTGGAGAGAAATCCGCTTATATGTTTGGGTATGGACACAAATAACCAGAGTTTTATGTTTCTGTCACGGTTGCGTCTTCTCGTGGTGTAACGACCCTGAGGATGCGGAGAGCAGGACGCCAAACAGGTCAGGAAACAGCTTCTTTAATAAAGATAAATGCTGCCCTGCAGCGGCAGGAAACCACAACCAAGTGAAAACGACAGCTTAACACAAACAACGTGGAAACAGAACTGTGTTGGTTCTAGCTATTTTTCTTTTGTTTCTTTTTCTTTGCTTGTTATGGCAAAGCCCAAATACTGCTTCACGTTGATGAAGAGCCGAGGCGAAGAAGCACTTTGAGGTCGGCCCGGTGCCATGTTTTATGTTTTGTGGAAGTGATGGGATGATAGAGGATGATTCTGATTGGATAGAATTTTAGTAACGATCGCCGCCTACAGGTTTGGTATGCTTATGACTGTGGTTCCCAATGCATTCATGCAGTTACATGAGGATGCTTTTTTAAAAATATGAAGTTGTGTGTTGTGTTGTGTTTTTTTTCATAAACTCAAGGGAGAAATATGCGGTTTTACAAATACCCTTGTTCAATGCGTCTTCTGAATGCCTTATATTTGTATATTGTATATTTTACTTTGGGACAGTTACTTTAAATTGCATTTTTTTTTACTAAAAATAGGCCATATTCAACCACAAATGCATGATTTATTAACTAATTAATATATTTTTAATGAATCAGCAAAATTCGACGCGGGTATGGGCGAAGGATTACTGTAATGCTGACTGTTACGTGTTGCAGTTGTAGTCTGTGGAGAAAAGGGTTACTGACCTCATAATATTTTGGTGGCCGCACGGTGGCTGAGTGGTTAGCACATTGGCCACACAGTCAGGAGATCTGGAAAACCTGGGTTCAAATCTCCGTTGGCCATCTCTGTGTGGAGTTTGCATGTTCTCCCCGTGCGTGCGTGGGTTTTCTCCGGGTACTCCGGTTTTCTCCCACATTCCAAAAACATGCATGTTAGGTTAATTGGAGACTCTAAATTGTCCATAGGTATGAATGTGATCGTGAATGTTTGTTTGTCTATATGTGCCCTGCGATTGGCTGGTGACCAGTCCAGGGTGTACCCCGCCTCTCGCCCAAAGTCTGCTGGGATAGGCTCCAGCATCCCCGTGACCCTAATGAGGATAAGCGGTACAGAAAATGAATGAATGATGATGATGATAATATTTTGGTCACTTTAGTGACACAAAAGGTGGAAAACATGAGTAACAGCTCTCAGTGTGTTGCGCAACAATGCGGTGCAATGATGCATCACATGACTGATGACAACGGCGCTTAATGAAGTGAGATGAAGTTGTTTAGGCTTGAAGGACACCGTATTTCCCTTCCAAGCCTTGGGTTTACTTTGTTATGGCACATGCATATCAAACTTAACCAGATGTACCGTATATCATGTGGTGACACTTGCACAGTTCAACATGTCCAAACAGGACAAGAATCTTATTTAATCTGAGCCCTTCTCCATATCTCAGCATTTTCTGGAACCAAGCAGTCACTGAGCAGACGTATGTCAAAACACAGACGGGCTAACTCCTCAGGTCATGACTCTGCTGCCTGCCCGCACTTCAAAAAGAAAAAGAGAGTCTTTTGAGGACAGATGGTTTGAAAGTGGAGTGAGGGAAGCCATGTACGTTAAGGTTGACAAGCCACTGCTGAACAGAGGGGGAGGTCTGCGACATCACTTTTCTCCAACATATAATGCTGTCCTTGCATGGCTCCTGAACAAAAATCAATTGTTTACCATGTAACAAATAAACAAGGCACAGCCGCCTTGGTTTTAGGTGGGTCAATGACCATCATTACACCTGAACGACCAAACCTGAACTGCCCGTTTGCGAAAGATTCCAGGCCCTGTACAATGACAATGACCCGGATGAATGAGAACATTCACAGGCATTTACTTCCGGTGTTTAACATGAACCACATTACCATGTACAATTACAGGGGGGAAAGGATAAAGAATGTGTGAAAGTAAAATTAATAAAGTTCTTTGATATTAATATTCTTATTCCAGGGGTATCCAAACATTTTCCAGGACGGCATACACAAAAATAGAAGGATTGGAGGACAAGGAACCATAACAAGAAGAAAGATGTCGTCTATCGTTGCAAGCTACAATAATGACGCATTTCTGCTTTAAAGGCAACATCTTTAATTCTCTGATGGTTGACAGCATTGGACCCTCGGTGGTGTCTTACTTCCTGCCTGCTACACATTGATTTCCTCCTGCGGGAGCGGGAAATGCTCTCTTTCGGAGCTCCGCCCCCCCTGCTGAGGAGGAAAAGTGCGCGCCCCCTTGGGGTCATGGACACATCGCAGCAGCTTAATTAGTGCGGGATTGAGACAAATGAATACACTCTCTGCCACATTAGGGACTTGTGTTTGTTAAAGCACTCCATTCGTTAATTAGCGTCGTGATAACCACCAGCCAGGGCGTCATGAATGTTGCAGCGCGCGGTCAATACGCGGGCAGACACTCGCTAAGCTACGGCGTTAGTGGTCATTTATCCATCGCAGCCCGCTGTATCATGAATATTTAACACCGGGTAATTATTTCAAAATGCAGAATTGGAAAGATTAGAGCCAACAAAGACTTGATGCTAACACCTGCAGAATGCAACATGTAATGTATGCGGTGCTTCCTCTCAGTAAAAGACACAAAAGGTTTGACGGTGTTCAATTGATAATATTTCAATGAGACATAGTGGACACTAATGCATCACGTCAAACGTGCGACAATTCATCTGCAAATACCAGAGGTGGGGACTCGAGTCATGCTACTTGGACTTAAGTCAGACTAGAGTCATAATTTTGATGACTTTGATCTTGACTTGACAATACAGTATCATCAAAACTTGAAATCGACATGGACTTTGACATTAGTGACTGGGGACTCAGATTTTAGCCTAGTGGGTCAGTGTGTTGAGTAAAATGTGTCCCCATTCAAAGTATTCAACTAACGCGATCGTTACGTCATTTCCAGCAAGACAACATATTTTCCCCTTGAATCAACCCAATTGAATGCATTTATTAACGTCTAATCAGGTTTAAGAACAAACAACAAATGTCTGGATTACATTTCCATGTTCTGACTAAATCCCGAATGCTATATCGGCACTCTTTTTCTGTGACTAAGTCTTGTCACGCTTGTCTTATTTTGGGAAAAAGAAAAATCAAAATGCATTTGTTGTATTTGTCAAATATAATAAACTGCTACATTTTATTTGGTTAAGACTAAACAGTGCTTATGACTTGTAAGGACTTGAAAATTACAAGCCAACGACTTTGGACTTGTCTTGAGACATGACTTACACTTGCACATTTGTACTTGAGACTTGATTTGAGACTTGAAATTAAATACTTTACACTTACTTTATGTAACATTTGCTTACATATGAATGTATTTTTTACCAATAAGAGGCTGTATTCAACCACGAAACAGCATGACTAATTCATATAGTTTTGAAAAACTTTGATGAAGCAGCAAAATTTGAAGTATCGAGAGACGACTGGATTTGCACTGCAATGGAAATATCGGTAAGGACCACTCAACAAAAAACAAACATATTAATAACAGTTACTGATGTGAACATAATACTAATTATTTTACGTTTGCTGTAGTTCCTCTAATGAATAAACATGAGAGAAGATTTTGTAGTTTTGAAAGTACACTGAGAGCGAGGCCAAGTGGGACATTAATGCATAAAGTGAAATGTGACCTTTTCCTGAAGATGTCTGAGTGTAAATGTCATCTCTCGGAGGACTATCAGCAATCAAAAGGTGTGGAGTGTTTCAGAAAGTTTTGGGGGCGAGATTAGAGCTCACCAGTGTGGTGGGATTAGAGCGGGACCGCAGGCCCATCCGCCAGCGCTGGAGCACGGTGACCTCCATGCTACAGTGGAGAAAAAAAAGCAGAAAGTTAACTTTGGGTGATTGTCGAGCGTCTCCTCAACTGCATGCACAATCAGACCAGCGGCTGCACTCTTGACTTTGATTGACAGCTTGCATCCACCCCGCGAGGGCTGGACACGTGACCTAATGGCACCGGACCGTGACCAACTGTTGTGGACGCACAACAGCCGAAGTTGAGGCCCAGATAACAACATGCACTAACACTCTAGCCTAATATTAGTAGTACACTAGTAGCATAGAGATGAATGTCACACATTTGCTAGTACTGTATGTGTGGCCATATGGAACATAGATGTGGCTGTTTCTCAAATGGAATACTCAATATGTACAGTATACTAGGTACATGGTCTACATAGTTTGAGAGTGCACATTTTGACAGTGTAGTGCTGTCCCAAATCCATGTCTATCGGATTGTCACAAATTTTGGCGTAGAGGTCCGTCATGACAGCACACACAAAAACATCTCAAGAACGGCTCTTCAAAAACAAACTGGAGGTCATCCATTTTGGTCTGAACTGGTTGTTTTGGGCAAAGCTAGGCATTACACTTTGACAAACTTCTCCTAGGGACTTGGACCAAATCAAAATCACCAATACCAGACAGACAGCGATGATATGTGTAATAATGGACTTAATGTTGTCCCAAATGATGTAGGAGGAGCCTTTGATGACATACTGAGCAACACAAAACCCAAATAATTTAATAATTGGTGTATAAGTTCATATGTCCAGTCCTTGGTATTTAAAATACCACTTAGTTGCTGTCAATCTGCTTCTCTCTCGGGTATCAACATACATAAACCCCGATTTACGTGGGGATTAGAGGGCCCCCTGCTGCCCTGCCCCCTGACCAACTGCACATTTTTAACTTGTGAATTGTAACTACTCGAGTTACCCCCGTCGCCAAGATGCGATGAGTCAGGGTGGTAAGGCTCCATTGCTGCGCACTCACCATTTGGTCATGAGTGCTTCATGACAATGCACTGCATTTTGCCGTACTTCTGCATGTGAGTTCACGCACTTGTGCACTCAAAAGTGTGGAAGTGCACCAACTGAAACACAGCCTGTGTGTCCAGGTGAGCCGTCACACCTGGAGAACAACGCAGTCGGTCTCTCGTCAGACTCCACGTCTGAGGATCTCAGCTCGTACACTTCATCGTCCTTTGACGACAATGGTACGTGAGACTCTTAACACACAGCACCCCCTTTACCCAAATATGAGATTATATTGTTTCACCCCCAAGAAAACGTCCGGAAAGGCAGTTATTGTCTTATGTTTGAGGTCTGCAGATTTATTTATGTATATACGCAAACAGGACACATCTACACATCCTTAGTAAACAGAGGTTAGCCTTTTGATGCTATTCTGAAGATCAATGGAGCAGAGTCACACAGCTCAGAAATATGAGTAATAAAATGATTAGGAATTAAATAAATATTGGAAGAAATTATTCATATTGGCTTTGATTCTATTTTACCAAAAACAAGTCTTGAAAAAGAAGGCTTGTCTTCCAAATTCCTAATATTTGATGAAAAACAATAATCCATTTTCTTCCACTTATCCGGGTCAGGATCGTGGGGGTAGCAGTCTCAGTAGAGAAGTCCAGACTTCAGCATCTGAAATAAATGGCGAGCCACCTCAACTGACTCCTCTCAATATGAAAGAGCAGTGTCTCCACTCTTAGCTTCTGCCAGATGGTTCCACTCCTCACCCAATCTCTTAGGGTGAGTCCAGCAACCCTATGGAGAAAACTAAGTTTTATCCACAATCTCGTTCTTTTGGTCACAACCCAAAGCTCATAACAATAGGTGAGGGTGAGAACATTGATCGATCGGTAAATTGAGAGCTTTCTTCCGGCTTTCTTCCAGCTTAGCTCGCTCTTCACCACGGTCTGGTACGGTGACTGCATTACTGCAGACGTGCTGATCTGCCTGTCAATCTCACGCTCCAACTTTCCTTCACTCATGAACAAGACCGTGAGATACTTGAACTCCTTCACCTGGGGCAAGCTCTCACTCCCAACGCGAAGGGTGCAATCCAACATTTTCCAACTAAGAACCAAGGCCTCAGCTTTGGAGGTGCCGAGTCTCATCCCAGAAGCTCACAGTCAGCTGCAAACTGCCCCAGTAAATGTTGAACGGTCAAGGACGGCATGGTCTGCGAATATTAGAGACGAGCTCCTAAGGCCCCCAAACTGGACTTCCTCAACACGTTGGCTGCTCGTAGAAATTCTGTCCATAAAAATTATGAACAGACAAAGGGCCAACGTTCACAGGGACCAGGCTTGACATACTGCTGGCAATGTGAACCAGGCTTGTGCTCAGGTTGTACGAGGACCAAATGGCACGTAGTAAACAACCATGTACTCCTGCACCAACAACACAGGACACCGTAAGGGACATGGTCAAATGCTTTCGTCAAGTCCACAAAGCACATGTAGACTGGTTGGGCAGAAATGTACATGCACACTCCCGTACCTTTGCAAGGGTGTAGAGCTGGTCCGGTGTTCCGTGGGCAGGACGAAAACCATGTTGCACCTCTAGTAGCTGATATTTGACTAACAGTCGTACCCTTCTCTCTAGCACTCTGGAATAGATTTTCCCATGGAGGAAGAATGGAACACACCCGTCTTGACTGTGGCCTAAAAACAAATTGTTGCTTTTCATTTGTACTCCCTTTTTGTCTCCCAAGAGTTATTCTTTTCTCATACAACATCAGCATTCATTGCTTCTGCCCACAAACACAATTACATTACAGTCCGGTGGGAAACACTATCACTTACAAGAGCTTTCTGCCTTTACAAAGATGATATGCTTACTTTTGATTGACACAATAGTATAATACTAATAATAATGTTTGTTGCTGATAATTTTTACTGAGAACTGTTTCTAATGTTTTGCTTGCCTCCTTGAAGTAACGTTTGCAAGCATCAGTAACAGAGGCCAGCACACAGCACAACAACAAAGTAATGCAATGATGCGACTGATGACATTGGCGGCTAATTGTGATTGTTAATTAATTGTCAATTGTAACAAGAGATGGAGTCATTAAGGAGATGATTATCACTAAGCAGCAGCAGACGAAGAACTCCCTTCATGTGAGAATGTAGTGGAGGACAAATCAGGTCTTGTTTTGTTTTCTCCCATTCTTACTCACACTTTTCCTGAACTCTGCCGTCTCTTTTTTCCCAGAGAACTCAATACCATCGATCCTCCCCTTTACTACCAGGAGGTGCTAGACAAACACCCTAATGAGCCTATATGTGTGCATGCACGTGTGTGCGTGTGTGTGCGCGTGCACGTTAGGATCAACATTTTTTTTAATCTGTAATTACTGCAACTGAGCAGAGAACATATATAGAACACACACGTGTACAAGCGTGAAGACATGCACACACACTGTTTGGTTCTGCACACCATGAAATGTATCCCTCTTCAAGGATGTTGTGACATTGTGTGTTAATGTTGCGGTTTGTTGTGTGTGTGTGTGTGTGTGTGTGTGTGTGTGTGCGCGCAGCCTCCATAGTGACAGTCATACGTCTGGTCAACGACACGGTCGACCACATTGAAAGTGAAGGTAGGAAAAACGATCCCCGCACTTTTTGTTCACGCGTGTCTTAAATTGTCAAGCAACAAAAAGCAACAAAAGCCAGGAATCAACAACCGTGGGAGAAGCTGTGCATCCGTGACAATTGTTACACAAGCCATCAAATATCGTAGTGGTACTAATGTAATATATATGAAATTATATGTGCATATTAGGGGTGCTCTGATCGATCACGAGATCGGCAAATGCCAGTAAATGCTTTTCAATGCCGATCACCTTGACTTATTTAACATCTTTAGCAGCATCTTTCCCCTCCCACAAACAACAATCATGTCTGCTGTGTGGAATACAGATAAAGATACAAATACAACACTGGAAGGACAAACAATTGAGTATGGTGAGTTTTTGAGGCTCACGGTATGATCGCCATGCGAAAGGCAGCTAACGTAAACACGTGGCTAACACTCGCGCTTATGTGTGTGACAGTCAGAAGGCTAAGCTCATTTCTCTAAGCCGCTTATCATTACGGTCGCAGGGGTATGCTGGAGCCTATCCTAGCTGACTTTGTAGAGAGGTGGGGTACACCTTGGACTGGTCGCCAGTCAGTCACAGGGCACATATAGATAAACAAGCATTCACATTGACATGGACAATTTAGAATTTCCAATTAACCTAACATGCACATTTTTGGAATGCGGGAGGAAACCGCAGTACCCGGAGGAAACCCACACACACACACATGCAACATGCAAACTCCACACAGAGATGCCAAGCGGAGATTCAAGAGATTTCAAGAGAATGAAAATATTAAATAAGTGATCAAATATACTTTATGCTAAATGATAGAAAGTCATGCATAAAATCAACTGAAAATCATTTAGAAACAAATATGAGGTAATTTTGATGAGTTATTTTAATGGGTAATTATAGTAAAATATAGAAAGAAATACTATTACTACTATAATATAATTATTATTGTGATTTAATCTATTCTATCAATATTATTAGCAGTTATACTTTTTTTTACATGTAGTTGCGCTGCAAACTGACTTTTGGCTTTTCCCTGTCAGGGGTCGCCACAACGAGTCTTTCCTACCAAGCCCTTACTGACACAACCCTGGGAATTGAACCAATGCCTTGTGCCATGAAAGGCAGACGAATGTAACATTACACCACAACAGAACAATGGAAATATTGAAAAGCACCACAACATAAAACAGATAGAATGAAAACAGTCATGATACTTCTTATTGTCAGTGTTGTGGGCCTCGCCATGCTTCTTCAGTGTTTCTCATACTTCTTTCGTGTTTTTGTAGTGTCCGACATGGACAAGGAGCAGTGGCAGCACAGTCCTGGTAAGTATGAGGACCAGTAAAATACATACAATATATACATATATATACACATAAAATATCATGTATATATTATAAAGAAATATGTATGGACGTATCAACAACTGACATGTTTCATCAGCGTGACACCACGCGGATGTGGTGTGCACGTTGGCATCCTCGTGTGCATGTGTGCGCGTGCGCTTCACAGGGTGTCGTCTTCCCTGTCACAATTCGCCTCGCGTCCTCCAGCCTGGCTGCCGGGTAAGATAAGAGTTTTTTTCAGCGCCTCATCAGCTGAGCGGGTTGTCCACCTGCACAAACAAACAAAACAAAACACACAGTGAGTAGACGCTACATCAGGCACAGTCACACAATGGAAGACAAAGGGCCACCAAGGAAGTTCTAACTGCGTGCAACTACCTGTCTGAAGTCTTTAATATCACAAGTACTGTATGTTTTTTTATGACAAGTGCAAGACAGAAAACTGCTGTAAACGTAGGGGTGTTACAGTACATGTATTTGGAATCTGACTGACGTCCCATACAGTGTAAAAGTGTAGCTGCTTCGCGATTGAACAAATCCAGTGCAGCCCAGCTAGCGTAGTCATGATGAGCGATAGTGCCAAGGAGAAGCTGGAGCTTGAAAACCTACTTCAGTGGTTTTTTTTATTATTTATTTTGAGAATTTCACAGCACTAAAGTTGGAATATTGTGATCTTTTCTTTTTTCTACTCCACTTCATGCTGTTGTTGTGGTTCAATGGGGACTATTGTTAGTCAGAAAATATGCATATTTAAGCACATTTTACATATTCTTGACCTAAATGACGCATTTTTAAGAATAGAATGGCTAAATGAACTGAAATACAAACGCAAGGCATTCAGACAACAACATTTAAAGGAAAACTGCACTTTGTTTGGAACATTCTAAGTGACTGTTTTCATGATACTGTTATCAATGAAACATTTAGGACTCGCGCTAAGGGGGTAAGAGAGCGTCATACCTGTAGCTCACCCTCCTTATATATTTTTCTCTCAAAAGAAAAGGTTCTGGACCATCATTTGTCCAAAACTAGTCGTCGGTAGTGGCGGCTCTCACAAAGTCACAGACACACCGTCTGTAGGCTCCTGTCGTAGACAGACATAGCGTGAGCTCCTATCGGCTATGTGGAATCAATGCCCCTAGGAAAGAATTTAAAATGATCAAAATAAGGCAAAAACCTTTTTTTTTTTTATACATCTTATCATGAATGTACACGTTAATGCATGATCACAGTACAGTACAGTCAAAATAGGCGGGCTCCATGACGTGCAATGTTAGCTCCCTCGTGCTCGTTTTCTTCCTTTACAATGCACAGAAAAGATTGTGGATAAAGGGAAAAATTCCAAGAAAAGTGGAGTTTTCTTTTAAAGACGTGATATGTAGTACTGTACACAGGTGTCAGTAATGTTACTGCAGAGACAGGTGTATAGTTTAGTAAAGAGCTGCTGTTTAGAGTGTGGGCTATCAAGGGCAGTGATGTTCTGCAGGCTGGGTTATAGTAGGAAATAAGTCTGTGGAAAAAGAGAACTAGGAACTGTTCATGCTTTGTTTTGAGCATCTGCCTGTAAAATATAATGTCCCGTGTATCACATCTAACTGGTCTTAAATGGCTTATATAAAGTCTTTGACAGTGCCTTCTGAATACTCTATATATGTATTTGATTTCATGTAGTCATTTTATACTTGAAAATGCTTCATTTAGGGAAAATATATACATTTTGCCGCACGGTGGCCTAGTGGTTAGCATGTTGGCCACACAGTGAAAAGGTCTGGAAGATCTGTGTTCGAATCTCCGTTGGGCATCTCTGTGTGGAGTGTGTATGTTCTCACCGTCCGTGGGTTTCTTCCAGGTACTCCGGTGTCCTCCAACATTGCAAAAACACGTTAGGTTAACTGGCGACTCTAAATTGTCCATAGGTATGAATGTGAGTGTGAATGGTTGTCTGCCCTGCGATGGACTGGCGACCAGGCCAGGGTGTACCCCGGTTCTCGCCCGAAGTCAGCCTGGAAAGACTCCAGCATACCCTGACTGCAAAGTGGCGACGCCTATTATAATATTCATATTTGTGTCTCTCACTCCCACTCACCCTTGACCCTAATGAGGACACGCCCTATAGAAAATGGATGGATTAAAAAAAAATTAAACCAAGAGCTAAGCAGTTTTATGTTTAGCATTTCGTTCTCTGACTGCACACAAATTGAACCCAAACGTGACATTAAAGGTGTGTACAGAACCGGGATTATGACGCACCAGCTGAGTATCTAGCCCATTGGCTTAGTGTTGTGCATGAACCCACAGTTGCTAATGAAGTCTCAGGCAGAGGTCGGCCGCTTCTCACTTCATCAGTATGAAATCTGCTGCATTTCCCTCACAGCTCATTAACACCCTCATGAATTATGCAGCTTGCACATCGCACTGTATCACCACCAGCAGGAGCAGCGCACTGTTGGTGTTGTTGTTGTTTTGGCGTGTCGCTTGCACGCGGGAGGAGGAAGCATTCACATTTGACGAGACGGAACGCTCGGGAAGTGGAACGATTGCGCAACGCAAACACACGAGGGGAACTCCCACGGAAGTTGTAGTAAAGTCTGGGGAGACAAAAAGCTGCTGTTGTGATTGCAATGCGCAGCAGCAAAACAGAGACCCATTGATGCGTCAAGACATCAATGGAAAGTAGGCACTCCGTATAGCACAGGTCTCCCCAAGGCCAAAACCATCTGAATTGTACACC
The DNA here is from genome assembly GCA_024372805.1 of Oostethus manadensis. NCBI lineage: Eukaryota > Metazoa > Chordata > Actinopteri > Syngnathiformes > Syngnathidae > Oostethus > Oostethus manadensis. The sequence continues at coordinate 1,875,762 of QODF01000021.1, forward strand.
ACATCTCACTAAGCTTCATGCATTATTCACTGAGAGCTTTAAGGAAAATGGAATTCCTTTTGGCATAATCCTGCAGCAAAAACTTAAGTCCAGCCTTGTTGAAGGTAATTGACACCACGGGACAAAACGGGATTTGCCAGCTAAGCTATTGTATTGTCATTTGTTAGCTAGTGATGAGCCTTAGGTAACAAGATTAAGCAAAAACTACAGGTGGGGCAAAACATAACAGGTTTTGGTGCAGAGCTAAATAAAGTTAAGGACTGAGCTTTTGCTTATATGACGGCGTCACATCGAAACAACAAGCTCAGCACACACAACTCTTGCTGTTTCTCAGATGGATCACTTGCATCAGCACACTTCAGTAACTATACTGTGTACACTGAGTACTTACTGTAGTTCCTCGGTGCGTGAATTCTGACACTGTGGCCGTGTCCCAAATCTCGTTGCATACTTACCAGAAACGACAACGTTTTTTTCTCCTTATTAATGGTGAAATGCAACCACTAAATAGTTAAGAGTGAATGTTTAGTACTATTATTATTAACAGTTTTTGAATAAAACATATTTTCAGTACAGTTCAGTAGGTATACTGTGTACTTGGTTCCTAAGAAGAGTGTATCCTGTGTAGTGCGGTGCCTTCTTCTCTCCTTTAGAAATGGTGACTTGCAACCACTTGATGGAGCATTATCTCTCCTAAAATATCTGCCAGCTTTTTTTTTTTTTTTTTAACCATTTCTCAGTTTTAGAATAGTTGAAAGTGCATTTTTAATTGCTTTTGTATTTTTACTAGGGCTATAAATGATTACAAATGTTAATCAGAATAATAATTAATAACTGATTAATCACCAGTTGCAACTATGTCTGAAATATGCCCACTTTTACTAGATTTTTATGGAAAGAAATATAGATGACAGGACAAATTACATATATTTGTATGTATTAACAGCACCAAATCAAGCTAAAAGATAGCACACATGACTGAAAACTGGTTTACCTAACACTAGTTTGTTTAATAGAAGCACAACATTTGATAAACACTTTAGCCGTGTAAATATGAACAATGAGGGATTGCATTCAAAGACACCATTTAACTTAAAGGGATAGTAAAGGATTTTTTTATGTGGAGTTTGATTGACATCCCCATCACCAGTGTAGTGCATTGACAGTGACTTACCCCCACTTCGTCCCGTAAGCCAAGTTCTGGTCAGGTTTTGGTGATGGGGAAAGTAGTTCTGGTTAGTTTCTGGTGATGCTTAAGTAAAGAGTTTGTCTTCTCAAAACAATGTGTCCAAAAAGTAATACATTTGCATCCCCAAAAATACCTCTTGTGCGCTGTCGATGGACTAAACTGGTGATGGGGATGTCGTACAACTTAAAAAATCCAAAAATCCAAATTATTCCTTCAATTTGAATTGACATGTTTTGAGTTTATTTTCTAGGATTTCTGAGCAGCAAATTGTGCTTCCGCATTAAGCGTTACAAAGTCAATGATAAGAATATCCATGTATTATTTTATTTTGTCTTTCTGTTTATTTAGGCCACACGTACAGTACAGGCCACAGGTTTCAACACACCTCATTCAATACTTTCCTTTTCATTTTATTTACACTGTAGATTCTCACTAAGAGTGTCAAAACTATAAATGCACATGTGGAATTATTTAATTAACAAAAAATACATCTTACATTTTAGATTCCTCAAAATGGCCACCCCTTACGTACTTGGAGTTCTCTCAATGAGTTTCATGAGGTAGTCACCTAAAATGGTTTTTACTTCACAGGTGTGCCCTGTCAGGGTCGCTTAGTGGAATTTCTTGCCTTATTAATTGGGTGGGGGCCATCAGTTATGTTGTGCCAAAGTCACGCCGACAGCAACTGTTAGAGTTCATATTCTGGCATAAACCAATCAGCTAAGTAAAGAGAAAAGCGTGGCCATCATTACTTTACGAAATGAAGGTCAGTCCGTCTGGCAAATTGCCAAGTGAATGAAAAGGTGTGTCAAACTTTTGACCTGTATTGTACACACAATAAAGAGGTTGTTGTAATGTCCAGAGGGTCCCTGAATGCATCTCATGGTGACAGTGTGAAGTCCCATCCTGAAGCTGATGGACTGAACGGAATTGCACTGCTGTTGATGTGTTCAGGTCGGAATAAAGCTATAAAAGAGAGGCAGACTTTGTGGGGAGGTTCAATGCATGCTTAGTTGTTGGGTGTGCACACTTGAGTGTAGTGCTGTCCCAAATCCATTTGTCGCTGCAGGATAAGACTTTAGGTCTCCCAGGTGCTGCAAGATGGTTGGTCTCGTAGCGAGCGACCCTATCTCCTCTCATACCTCAGCTAAATCAACGTCTGAGATTCCTATATCAGGTTACGGAGGCCGCAAACACTCTATCCGACATTGCTTATGGACTTTTGATGTCCTGTTTCCTAGCAACGGGTCGAGCGTTGAGATTGAGCGTTTCAGTGCAAGCAAAAGACAAAGAGAGAAAAACTGAGGATGGTTAAACTGAAGACTGCTGAGTCAGAAGTGTTGTACTTATCACTTTTGACAAAAGGCCTCGTTTATAATCATCATCATCATCATCGTCATTATGAGCGCTAATCACAATAAACCATAATCAGTAATGCATTATCATGGGAGGAGTTAGTTACAATGACTGCATTCACAACAATTGAGAGTTGGGGGGTAGGAGGAGGTCGGTATCCAAGCACAAGGGCAGTGCACGTGCAAGTGTCCAACTTATATTTATATATTACATTATACTCCCCTGATCTGCAGCTAAACATTTTACTAGAAGTTCTTACAAAGCTTGCTAACACTGATCTGAGTTCTCCACCCCTTGGTAGCTCTAATCTGTAAAAGCTCGTTTGGCGGCCGACAGGATGAATCACGAGCCGGTGTGACAAGTTTTTGCAGACCTGGGTGTGTTTGTGAACATTTCACCGCCGCTGAGAAATATTCCAACATACATCACATGATCATGATCAAGAGGTTCTGCTCACAGCGCACTCACGCTGACATTTGATTGGTTGCTATGGCAGCAGCAGAAGAGATGATGAAAGTCAGCCTAAAAGTTTGCTCCTCTCCCTGCAGCCTACCACTGGGACTCCTCCAGCCAGACCTCCAGCTGGTTCTCACCATCCCATATACGTCTGCAAGAGGTAGGCTCGCACTACAACCTCAGCGATACCCAGCAGAACATCAGGCGGGGGGGCAGCACCCGCTCCTTGCAGCTGGACTACCGGGCCCCGGTCCAGAGCACCGACAGAAGCCAAGAGCCGGGTCAGGAGGTTAGGAGGAGGGCCTTCCAGTGGGAGAGGAACCAGTCAGGAGAGTGGCAGAGGAAGAGGTGGCCGGAAGGGGAGGGGTGGAACCGGAACCGGAACAGGGATGATGGGACCCAGCAGGACCAGCGGGGCAGCTGCTCCTCGCCAGTCTACGAGGAATACCGAGAGCCAAGGCGAGACTCGGAGCAGAGCGAAGAAGGCCTTTACGACACTCTTCCCCCATCACGAGAAGCCTACGAGGGATACCCGTCAAGCCCGCCCGGCCTCAGCTTGCATCCGGCCCAGCTTCTACCCCCCCTCAGGGCGTGGGACTTACATGCTGGGGAGAACTGGAGAGGGTCCAGGGAGGGGAGCGGAGGCAGTCTGGGCTCCAGCAATCTGACGGGATCTGGGGACGAGCTGGAGAGACTGTTGAATCTGGTGTCGCTACGAGCCAGGAGGGCCACACGGACCAACAGAACCTCCACTGGGTCAGAGCCAGCGGTGGGCTGGGAAGGATTTAAATGAACTTTCATAAATGACAGCAAGGGGGTGACCTGGATCCAGCATCTTTAAATACGCTGACTGGGATGGATGACATTAGCCTATAAATGTCAACATCTAGAAGATATGTTGATGAGTCCACATTCATATCCTGCAGGAAGCCGCTGCTAATCCTCATCAATCCCTTTGGCTCAGTCCGTGGGTCCCAAACTCACCAGTACCCCCACCGCCGCCACCACAGACATCACATGACTAGCCTCATTAGTGGCGCTGGTTTTCAGGATAGAAGTTCTGGACCTCATCCCGCACATTGCCTCAGAGATGTTATTAAGATTAACTCCAGTCTACGCCAGAGGAGGAGTGGAGGGATTTTTGTTTAATCATTTCATTACTCGTTATTTATTTCATAAACACACTGCCAGACTGGCGGAGGTCGTTCGACGGCCGAGCAGCACCGGCATCAAAGCAGCAGTTGTCCAAATGATAATTCAATAAGACACTTTGAAAACCACACACACACACACACACACACACACACACACACACACACACACACACACACACAGCTTCTAATTTCACTACTTGTTAGGTGTCTTCTTTTATCAGTATGAATAAATTGTGGACGTGGTGGAACTTGTGTTTGTTATCCCTGGCTGTTCAAACTGGATGGCCACCAAAACGTCCTCATTTAGATTATCAGCTAAATTGCTAAGCCCTCAAAGCCTCACTGTTAGGACAGACTGGAAGCAGCAATCATCATGTCTATCATACGTCAGCGGTCACAGATGACGTCCAATGCTCACGCGGGGCCAACTGTACCGTGCCTGGGCCCATTTCAGAGTTAAATTCCGTCATGTTTGGAGAGTGTAAGTGCGCTGAGAGGCAGGCCAGAGCATGATTGTAACAAATTCGTCATGATAGAAATAGAGAGACTCAAAATCAGTCCATCCACCAACTTTAATCAAGGCAGTGACAGCCCGAACTGTGCCAAGTTGGCAAAAAACGTAGAAACTCCTTTTTACAGAGCGTGAATGGAAGCTAGCGGGGTGAACCTAGTAGTTTAGCAGGGCGTCCTAGTGTGGCAGTGTGTGTGCCCGTGGCATGCTCTAAGACTGCAAGGGAAGCTCATCTTCCACTAAAATGTCCAAAAAAAAGGACAGTGGATATTCGGCTTGTAAAAACACCAAAGAAAAGAAGGCCATATTGGAAAGAATCTTCAAAGTGGAGCACCTTGGGACAGCCCCTCAATTGGGACAGAGCTGTGATCTAACACTTAGTATAACTTGAGAAGGCATGGTGACAACCCCCAGTGGTAGGTAGCGGAGCCACCACTTCCACTTGTGTTATCGTGAAGAAGCACATTCGTAACAATCCAAATAAGCAGATGTCTTGAGGGCAAACATGGAGCTGGTTGTCTACAGTAGGTGACGTTATCTCACAGTACGCACCAGATAAATAATCCCCCCACACCCCATACTCCCCTTCGGGAATATTTAATCCAATCAGGGAGTCTTGTCACACGTTTTATACGTTTTCTTGGCTCACTATGGAAAAGTGGCAGTTTGCTTTGGTGGTGCTTAAAGTCATCCAAGAGCGAAGAAGGAGTCTATCCCTCCGTGATGACCACTCCCTCGGCGGTACTTCACTGATGTCTCTGCATTGGATCGAAGATGTTCTCAGTGATCTTCACCAGCAACCATTCTCTTCTCTTCCTCTTGGATTGCTTGACATCAAAGCAAGAATCCTACTGAGGATTAAGGCCGTGCTATATGTGCAATGTTGCCATGGCGACCATGTGAGGCGTTGCCAAATTCCATTGGCGCTTTGTCATCTTTGTCAACTCGCATGCTTTCATTTTGCATTATGCGTTATGGTGTGGTCCTTACGTCTCCTGACCAGTGGCGATTGCTCTAAGACTGCAAGGGAAGCTCTTCTTCAACTAAAATGTCACAAAAGTGGTGAAATATGTTCATTTCATGTGTGTACAAAAATGCATTAGAAATACCTTCATCTTTTATTCAAAATCAGCTTCTCATCACAGGTAAATGACATGACTTCCTTCTCAATCATCCCAGCAATGCCGCAGTGTTTTTTTGTTTTTGTTTGTTTTTTTACAGTTTGACGCTGAGCGTCTATTGACTTCAAAGGGGAAGCGTAGAGTGGGTGGTTCTATGTGAAACTGGACCATCATAAATGCTGGGCTTTGTCCCGTCCACCGGACGCTCATCATCTCTGGGAGTCAATGGGGCAGTGGGCTAACCCGGGCGCTCGGCTTCTGCATGATGATTGGATGATCTGTCTGAGGCGGAATTCCTTTTGATTGATGAGCAAATGAGCGAATCAGCGATTTTGAAGTATAAAGCTTCCACTGAAGTCTTTTCGGAGTTTTTCATTTCATTGTTCTGAACTGGGCCGCACGGTGGCTGAGTGGTTAGCACATTGGCCACACAGTCAGGAGCTCTGGAAGACCTGGGTTCAAATCTCCGTTGGGCATCTCTGTGTGGAGTTTGCATGTTCTCACCGTGCGTGTGCAGGTTTTCTCCGGGTACTCCGGTTTCCTCCCACATTCCAAAAACATGCATGTTAGGTTAATTGGCGACTCTAAATTGTCCATAAGTATGAATGTGAGTGTGACTGGTTGTTTGTCTGCCCTGTGATTGACTGGCGACCAGTCCAGGGTGTACCCCGCCTCTCGCCCAAAGCCAGCTGGGATAGGCTCCAGCATCTCCGTGACCCTAATGAGGATAAGCGGTACAGAAAATGAATGAATGAATGAATGTTCTGAACTGATCCGGAGACTTTACTGATCCCCAGCGACTTTGTCTTCGCTAAAACTGACTAGGAACGGAGGGTAGAATTCCCATATAAATAAATATACACATTTATGATGTAGGCTGGAAAAAATGAGCTTTTTGAATGACCAGCAGCCACCACTGCTCCTGACGACATCCTGATCCTGTTAATAGAGCAGGGAAACGCCATAACATTTATTTATTTTAATTGAGTTGTTTCTTAAAATACATTATATCTAACATATCTTGCTTACAGCAGGGGTGTTCAAAGTGCGATTCTAGTGATTTTTTGGCCCGCGCCACATTTGAAAAATACAAACAAAACACTTTAAGCAAACAGCAAAAATGGAAAAATCAGCAGTAATTTTACAACAATAAAGTCAAAATATTTGGAGAAAAAAAGGAATTTAACCAAAAGAAGATGTAATTTGAGGTGTTAAGTCATAATTACTAGAAAAGTTGAAAAACTTGTAGAATAAAAATTTTATTTTATGAGTAAAAAGTCAAAATATTAAGAGAAAAAAAGTTAACGTTTTACAAGAATATAAAAGTAAAAATTATTTCATTTTAGTAGCAAAAGTTATTTGTTTGCATTTTGTTATAAGAAACAAAACAATATAAAGTTGTAATTTTTGGAATATTTGGTTGGGGGAAAAAATAAGGGGATAAAGTTAAAATATTGTGAGAATAAAGTCGTAATAGTGCAATGATACAAAAATACCTTTCTGATTTTTTTTGCTGCGTCTTACAAAAATGTGTTTGCTTTAAAAAGTTTGTCAACCTTGACAAAACTTTTCCTGATTTACCGTATTTTAAGGCGCGTGCTAAAAAATACGGTCTACAAAAAAGGCAGCAGAAGCAAAAGAGTGAGTTTAGTTGAACTTTATTCTACTATTAAACAATACACTCCCTGTATTTTTTATCCCTCTTCTCCCACAAATCCATCTTCTGCATCTGACTTGACCAGGTGGGCAATTTCGCCGTCAGACATGCCGGCTTCCCTGTCATCATTGTCGGTCGTCAGTCTCGTTGTCAGTCGGATGCCGGCTTTCGTGAAAGTTCGGACAAGAGTTAAAGCAGATACCTTAGCTCGGCATCCACAATCCATTCACATATGGTGGCGTAACTCTCCCGGCGCTTGGCAAAAATGTTGTTTTGCAGCATACGGGTAGGATACCTACTGGAGGCATGGCGGAGGTAAGTGTACGTGCTCTACGTATGACGTAATGTTCTCTGATTGGTTTATCGCTGCCAGCATACGTACTGTACTGCACTTTGCTGCGTATCAAAGGTAAGAAACTTTTCAAATTTTAACTCAATTTACATTCTATTTCAGGTTTTATTATTACATTTGTATTACAATACTCATCTATACAGTAGTAAATGTGGAGAACAGTGTTTTTTTCATTGTATAAGGGGTCTTCCGGGTCAGTGGAATGAAATGAGCCAATTTACATGTTAATGTTGTTCAGGTTACAAAAAAAATCGTCTTACAAAAATCCTTTTGGAACAAACTAATTTTGTATCCCGGGGTTCTACAGAATAATGTTTTGAGTAATGTGTTTTTGCTGACATTTCAAAGTAAAACATGTCAGGAATCAGAGGGTTAAAAATAACATTGAAAATATAAAACCTTCTCAGTGCTTTAATCCATCCAATCCAGAGACTTCTTATATTCTAAAATGGTTGGTCTTGCTCAAAAATGCACACTTTCAGTTAAAAAATATGATATGGCTCTCACGGAAAAACATTTGAAAATATGTGACTTTCATGGCTCTCTTAGCCCAAAAGGTGCCCCTGCATTAGAGGCATTAGTTTAGCTATTTAGCCCGTTAGCTCTCTACGTAGCGAGCGAACAATAGTAGTTAAAGAGAAAAGGGGAGTGTTTTTGCAACTAAAGATATTGCAAAACAGATAGATACCATTAAGTGAGCAATGCCGACTAAAGCGGCTTACAGACCTTTGTTGGAGCTGGAACCAATCGATGTGAAACATCAGTCACTTTTAGTGTACACTTTTGCTCTGAAACCACTCATTCATATTCATTCATTTTTTTTTTGGGGGGGGGGGGGGGACTTCTAGGTGTTTTTATGAGAGGGACAAACAGTAAATGATGTACGAAAAAAAACCTACCAATGGCAGCTCTGTGGCCGTTGATGCAAGATTTGAATTTTTCTGTGGTGTGCAGTCAGGGCCAGCATGGCTTTCTCTGCTGGCCTAAATACTATCAGAAGCACTGGAATACATATATAACATATTATAACCGTTCTTTTTTTCCTGGCTGCACTGCTTCCAGTAGTGTATTTGTTTGTTAGATTTTTTTTGTCCAATCACATTTCAGCTTCTACAGTATGTGTTGAGCTACTCTGCACAGGGCCTTCAGAATCAGGAGTGATGGCCCATGTCACATACACACTATTAGCTATGGGCCTATTTCTTTTTTAAACCAATCAGATTTCAGATTCAACTCTCAGGGCCACGTTGACGTTTTCCCTTCCTCTGATTGGTTGATCGGAGCAAAACAGTTCAACAAGCCAAGGTATGCTCACAAAAGGCTGACTGAGGAGGAGGAAATTGACATCTCTGGTGAGTAGATGTATTTTACTTTTAACAGTTTGATATTTATGTCATGTTATTAGATAAATATTAATTGCTGCTCCAGGTGATACTGTAGTTTAGATGTTTGTAATTGTTTAACCCTTTAATCACCAAATTAGTCACTGACTCGAATTTACAAGCATCAATGTGCACAGTGATCTAGCAGACAATTACACGCATTGTGTTGGCGTTCCCGCATGGTGCAGTGATAGGCGGGTGAATCCCAGCATAGCACTTTTTATTCTTTGTTTTTTCATTTAAATCATTCATTCATTCATTTTCTGTACCGCTTATCCTCATTAGGGTCACGGGGATGCTGGAGCCTATCCCAGCTGGCTTTGGGCGAGAGGCGGTGTACACCCTGGACTGGTCGCCAGCCAATCGCAGGGCACATATAGACAAACAAACATTCACACTCACATTTACACTCTAATGGACAATTTAGAGTAGCCAATTAACCTAACATGCATGTTTTTGGAATGTGGGAGGAAACCGGAGTACCCGGAGAAAACCCACACACGCACGGGGAGAACATGCAAACTCCACACAGAGATGCCCAACGGAGATTTGAACCCAGGTCTTCCAGATCTCCTGACTGTGTGGCCAACGTGCTAACCACTCAGCCACCGTGCGGCCCCATTTAAATCAGCGTATCCCAAAAAAAAATCAGTCCCCACTGAAGGCCCAAGTACCAACTGGGCCTGTCGAAGCTCACCAGCTCACCGCGCGAACGTTTCGGAGCTGGAGGAGCCAGTGATGCTGCAGCAGCATTCATTCAGCTTTTAGTGCATGCGATGTCGTCTGCTCGTCCTTGTGGCCGCGGCTGAGAAAAAACAGGCTACCTTCAAACTTGTTTATTCATATTTAAAGCTCAAGTACACAACCTTCTGTTTTTTCAACCCGTCTTTCTTGTCAGAGCTGTTATTGTCTTTTGGAGAAACGCTGCATATATCTTCTAGTGCCTGCCAGTTTTTGTCAGCAAATTGTTCCATCTCCCTCCTTGCAACCATTTTGTTCGTTTCTTCTGGAAAGACGAGACAATGGAGGCAAAACTGAATTCAATCATGTGGTCCCTGTGAGCGTGGCACCTGACTGCTGGCCCGTCACCGCCACGAAGTTTATTTGCTCAATTGGCATCATTGGCTGACAGCCACGTCGGCCGTCATGTAGTCTCCATTTGCAAATGTTCCAACGCCTGCGTGCCATGGGGCCTTGGCCTCGTACTGGACACATCATCAAGGAAGCCCGATGGCTTTTTGGTGCTGGCTATTATATTGCATTGCTTGTCTCTAATGCTTTGGTGATGAGCTACATGAATGCAAAACAATACTAAATATTCCAAACAGCTCTCAGTGTGATGCGGTGCAGTTGTACGCCAATAACAAAAAGATAAAAATGCGTGGATGTGGACGACTATGATGTATCCTTTTCAGACATCATCTGACTGCTTTGCACGGGAACCCGTTCAAGTCTAACCTGTCTATATGGACCGACTCATCAAATCCTGGTCCATCTGCGAGTCCTTCAACTCACTTCAATTGACGTTGACCACTTTGTGGACACAAAAGGTGTCATGTACACTGCACTTCCTGTTCAGTGCCAAACAATTGCCCCTGCATATTATGCAATAAAAATCACTTTACCCTAATGAAGGAGTGTTTGAGTTCACCGTGACATACGAGAGTAAGAATTTTGGCGAGGGAGAGTTATTGCAGTTATGATAAAAACTTGCCCGAGCCACCTCAACTGGCTCCTCTCGATGTGAAGGAGCAGCGGCTCTACTCTGAGCTCCTCTCGGATGGTCGAGCTCCTCACCCTATCTCTTAGGGTGAGTCCAGCCTCCCTACGAAGGTCGCTGGGGACCGCGAAGTCTGGACCTCCCTACCGAAACTGCTGCCCCCGCGACCCGGACCCGGATAAGCGGAGGAAAATGGATGGATGGATGGACTTACAGGTACTTCTGATGGCTAACAGATGAGTAAATTATTCCAGGTCCATGAAAAGTGCAACCAACCATTTAGAGGGAAAGCAGCTCTGCGGTAGAAGAGCAGGTAGTCTTTCGTGCTACATCTGAATGCCACTTTAGGCTGTAAAAACCTCTCTTAACTTGGAGTCTGCAACTGCAACTAACAAATGCACCGGAGTGAAGATTTTTATAAAGGCATCACTTTCCAGATGCTTTGCTTTTATATAACGAGTGGCATTTGTCTGGCAGTCGCATTTGAACAACCACATTAAAAAAATTGGATTTCAAACAAAAAAAAAAGGAATTGGCAATCACCCATTCTCAAAGTCACATGTGAATGTGGGCACAAAGGCTAGTTTCTGTCTCACTTACGTCAACAACCGCTTATCAATCCACGGGGCGTCGACTTAAAGGGGTCCCGCTGCACAGTGGAACCCCGGTTACCATTATTGTGTTGCAGAAGGTCCAACTCTAACCAAAACGCACAAAAACCAAATAAAAATGTCCCACATGAAATCATGTAAATCCAATTCAAATGTCGAGACACCCCAAAATCTAACACAAAACACTTTTTTGTGTTTGTATTTTTTGTAGTTTACATGCAGAAAGCCACTTGAAAGCTTTTCGGTCACATTTACCTTCATCGATGACGTGATTGTTGACAAAGACAGACGAGCAGAGATCACCAAGGACCGTTATTTCTTCAGTTTAACAGTTTCCCTCACATTCTTTATCAACTTCTGGCAAATTCCTTTGACTCCATTGTGGCTTATTTTGCAGCCGTGATTAGTAAGAAAAGCAGAGACGTTAGGTGGCAAAAATCTACAAAGTCAGCTGCTGATGTCGTAAAATAAAAATAGACGAAGAACACAGTTGGACTCACACCGTGTATGAAAAACACATCAAGGGCCACATTGTACGTATTCTGCGTGTTATTTGGACGTACGGTGACAAAGCGGGGCATACGGAGGTTCCACTGTATATACAGTATGTTGTGTTGCATACAATATTTTCCTCCACTTTTAGACTTTTTAAGGACTGTAGAGTGTGTGTGTGTGTGTAAAAGACCTTTTTCTAATGGTGTCACTTAAACTGTATTTTTTACGCCTCACTATTTATGTTTTACATCTATTTTCCTATCTGACTCGCCTCTAACTTTAGTTACAAACCTGTAACCTAGATGTTCCGGCTCGCCCTTCCTCCAATGTACAGCATTCGGCCTGATGGCCAACATTGTGGATCCAAGTGGTGCATGTGCAAAGCGTGCACAGTGTTCATTCGGCATGCATGTGCGTGAAGCCACGACGACCTGCCAGTTGCTTTAGCTCTGCCCCATTTTCCTCAGGAATTTACACCGCAAAGTCAGCTAAGCTACTTAAAGCCCCCCCCACCCCAAACTCTTTGGTGTGTTCCTCAAAGGTGCTGATGCTGGATGCCACATGGAGTGAGAGGGCGGATGCGGAGAAGTCACTGAAGAAGAAGAAGAGATATTTGTGGAGGAGGTGTTCTCAGTAACAGCGGGATTACACATCCAGCGCGGCCTAATCTTGGTGCCCAACATCTGCCCCTGGTGACACGCGCGCACATGCACGTGCACGTGGCCGCGTTCAACTACAACAGACAGACACTTTCTCATGCAATAGTGGTTTATTCACCAGTGCTTTAATTTCAACTGGTGCAGTCAGGCATGCCCAGGGAGGGGGAGGAGGAGTGTGTGTGTGTATACCACATCAACAAGCCCCCCCCAAGCCGGCTGTCTGACAGATGATTAGCGGGAAAATCCTCTGACATGCCAGGAAAAAGTGCTTTCTAGCTGCTTGTTTGTGTCTAAGTGTATTCTTCATTTTGTGCAAATTCTGCTATTTTTCGCTCATTGAAATGTTTCAGCCTTGATGCTGCGATGTGAAGAGTTTAAAGTGCTTTTAGTAAATCCTGCTGGGGCCACGCCTTGTTGTGTGAGTGTGTGTGTGTGTGTGTGTGTGTGTGTGTAGCTTTAATGCCATTTCTGTTGAGATTATTTCTATGTTCATACTTTTGACTCTAACTCTGCACTTGTCCCAAGTAAATGACGCCATACATCACATGCAACGTGTAATGTAACATTACGGCGCGCGGGACCGGACCCCCACATTTGCAGCACAAGCATAGCTGTGACCTGCTAAAGCGCTAACGTTACACGTCAGTCCCGATCAGATAGCAGGCTGACATTGAAATAACGTAGAATATACGTTGAATTTTCTACATTGGATCAGCGTCGGACATCGGTGTTGATTTAGTTCCGCACCTGCTGCTGACATTGCAACACTGATTTCATAACCATAGACCAACACAATGAGTAGTAGATGTCAGGGAAAGCTGCGCACATAAAAAGGAGGTCTCACCATCACTGCAGGAGCCTGCTTGGGCGTGTCAGCATAAAACCTTTCATTCATTCATTATACCGCTTATCCTCATTAGGGTCGCAGGTAGGCTGGAGCCTATCCCAGCTGGCTTTGGGCGAGAGGCGGGGTACACCCTGGACTGGTTGCCAGTCAATCGCAGGGCACATATAGACAAACAAACATTCACACTCACATTCATACCGATGGACAATTTAGAGCCACCAATTAACCTAACATGCATGTTTTTGGAATGTGGGAGGAAACCGGAGTACCCGGAGAAAACCCACACACACACGGGGAGAACATGCAAACTCCACACTGAGATGCCCAACGGAGATTCGAACCCTGAACCTCCTGACTGTGAGGCCAATGTGCTACCCATTCGTCCACCGCGCGGCCCGGCATAAAGCCACATATCTCCAAAGTGTTTTTACTCACCGTGGCAACCTGGCCAATCATCTTACTCAATGTTCACACTTCTGTGAACATTCTGGGCTGTACTTTTATCCAGTGCGAAAAAGATGATCCACGTATACTTTCATCCTCCCAATTAGGGACACATTAAAACAAATTGGAGATTTTGAGATTAAAAGTTGTAATATTACAAGAAAAAAAGTCTTAATTGTGCAAGAAGAAAAGTCGGAATATTACTCACACCAGTTTTTAGAGCTGTTTTAGGCAATTTGTTACGCTGGAAATTTAAAATTATTTGTGATTTTGAGTATAACATCGTAAATTTAGACAATACTTCGTACATTTATGAGAAAAGGCTTTTAATGTTAGTAGAGAATAAAAGTCATAACTTGACATTACAGGCGTAGAACATCCATCCATTTTCTGGGTGGCGGGAGTATGCTGGAGCCTATTCAACATTGGGCGAGAGCTGGGGTGCCGCTCCGGACTGGTGGCCAAACAACCATTCACGCTCACATTCATACCGATGAGCGATTTGGAGTCGCCAATTAACCTAACATGCTTATTTTTGGAATGTGGGAGGAAACCCGAGTACCTGGATAAAACCCAAGTACACACGGGGAGAACTCCACAGAGAGACGCCCGAATGGAGAGTCGGGTCCAGATCTTCCCCATCTCCTGACTGTGAGGCCAATGTGCTACCCACTCGACCACCGTGCGGCTTGAGTAAGACAGACCATCAAAAATCAACAGGGTTCTTGTTTGAATAAAAATAAATATCAAAGGTGCGCTGCAGAGGAGCAAGAAGCCTCATGCATTTCAGACTCTTTTGAGCGGCTGGAACGTTTGGCATGAAGGATCAGCTCGTTATCTGCTTTAGTCGAGGAGCTCGGTCGGCGCCGGCCCCAGAGAATTATGGGATGCGGTGCTGGCGAGACGTCGTAATTGTGCTCTGGTTTGGCAGAGCGCCGGTGTGATGCTAGCCATGTGGAACGCCGACTGCGTTTCTAGCGCTCGCTTCCGACGCGTGCTGATACGAGCAACCTAAAGCGCTGAACTAACGACGGCGGAACCTGCCAGTCTGCGGGACAAAAAGCGGCCTGGCGTCGGTGATGGCCATTAGCGCCCTGCACAGCCATCGTTTGTCATATATTTGCATGCTAATGTGTCATGCTCTCGATAAAATGATTGCATTGATTTTAGTAAGGCTGGAAGTTACACACGCTCAACTCAACCACAAAACTTGGGCGTTCATTTTCTGCAAGCCAAGATGGGACGTGTTGCCATGGGAACCCGAGTCAAAAAGGATATCAAAGGAGACCCCTTTTGTGCTCTGAGCAGCACCGGGATAATATCTGGCAGTGGAAACATATGACGTGCCAAAATGTTCTCCATCCCTGCTTGACAATGTACATTTTGGCTTGAGTCAATCAGATGGTATAGTCAATTGAAGACGTGAAATTGACAGGCGCTTGATGAGTCTCTATTGGACATAAAGGAACACCCTGAGAAGGGTGATCCTCCGCGATCACCCTCATATTTCTCCCTTCACAACCTTCCACGAGCACACACACGCTGCAGAGATTCATCTTTTCTTTGCAAATGGCAGAAGATGACCTCAAAACGCTGTTTGCAAATGGAGTTTGACAAGGTTGCAAACCAGTGAGCTGGCTCCTTAACTGATTCTCAACACAGCCCATGAAGGCACCTTGTCCACACGAACTTTGGGTTTCATTTTCCCTCCCCAAAGAGTTGAAAGAAACATCTCCGCAGGTGGGAAAGGTTTCCTCTTTTTTTTGCAAGCACAGTGCAGTCCTTGGAGCCATTTCACACCGGGGCGCTCTCTCCAAATATGCGGCTGCGAATGTAAACGAGTGCACATAAATTGATACCGGTCCGGTTGCTTCCAGGCGCTAAGCGGCTGAGCGGTCCATTAGAGCGGACCACTTTTTGTGAAGCCAAAAACAACTTGGAAGTCGTAAACAGAGACGCATTGGCAGAATAAACAACGGGCCGTATTAGTCAGTTGGCATTTCAAATGTTCTCGAATGTCCATAAAGAACATCTGCTCTCCTTTTAATTACACTACAGTAAACAATCATAACAACATTAAACATTGCTGGGAGGCCATTCTGTTCCTTACCCATGCAAAACCCATCCCAATAAAAATATAGTTAAAGGATTTTTGTGCTATGGTTGGCAACGTACATACTATTTGTGCAGGTATCTCCAAACTGTTTCTTGTGAGAGCCACATACTGTAAAGTGAAAGGATGCATCCTTTTTAAGGTAACACATGTTTATATGCCCGCACGGGGGCTGAGTGGTTAGCACATTGGCCACACAGTCAGGAGATCTGGAAGACCTGGGTTCAAATCTCCGTTGGGCATCTCTGTGTGGAGTTTGCATGTTCTCCCCGTGCGTGTGTGGGTTTTCTCCGGGTACTCCGGTTTCCCCCCACATTCCAAAAACATGCATGTTAGGTTAACTTGCGACTCTAAAGGTATGAATGCAAGTGTTAATGGTTGTTTGTCTATATGTGCCCTGCGATTGACTAGCGACCAGTCCAGGGTGTACCCCGCCTCTCGCCCAAAGTCTGCTGGGATAGGCTCCAGCATCCCCGTGACCCTAATGAGGATAAGCGGCATAGAAAATGGATGGATGGATGTTTATATGCTATAAAAGAATGGCTCTCAAACTTTTCACGTCGCTTACCCCTTCAGACCTTTGACTCAAATAGGGCCCCATGGAATACATTTTTTTCCCAAAGTCTGGTTTTTCATTTTTAAATTTTTAGAGTTGCGTTTTTTCCTTTTTTTTTTTAACCAACTTAAGTGTGTGTGATTTTTGGGTTAGTCAGTGCAAAAAACGTACATTTACTGACGCAATACATCAATGGACATTTCAGCCAAGTCTGTGCTTGTGATTAAGGAAAATGTAGTCACTCATGCAATTCTAACTGCGTATGGAAGATATTTTTAATGACACTCTTATTTTGACAACATTCTTATTTTGAAGGCCAGACGGATGTTCTGTGTGGGAGAAAGTTTCTTTAATGGGGTAAGGAGTTACAGTAGGTGCAAAAATACGTGTTTATTCCTTTTCACTCAGGACCTGCACGTCGTCATCAGGCATTGTAAAACGCTCCTCACGTTAAAGCGGTAAAACACGACGCGGTGAAAACATACTCAACCAGCCCGAGTCGCACACACAACCGCCTTAGCATGCTAGCTTCCATACACGGGGCGTGAATGGAAGGACGCTAGCAGAAGTGGAGATTCCGCCAACTTTCACTGGTGTTTATTGTCATTTCAACATTGGAGAGGTTTAGTGTTTGTGATGAGATCCCGCCACAATTTCGCCGTCTGCCGAGTATATACATCCACACACAAACGTTCCTTCTCCTCTCGATGACAGTATTTCATTCACATGAAGCCAATTTCAGCGAGCAATTAGTTGGAAGGGTGGGTTAAAAGCCCAAGAAAATGGGTCATTCAAGACATTGTTCAGAAGAAAAGTGTACTTCGATTGAAAAGTTGATTGGAGAGGGGAAAACTTATGAAGAGGTGCAAAAACTTTTATGGCTGTTCAGCTAAAATGATCTCCAATGTCTTAAAAAGGAGAGCAAATCCCGAGACACGTGGCAGAAAACAGAAGACAACTATCAGAATGGATCGATGACAAGCTAGAATGGCCAAAGCTCAGCCAATGATCAGCTCCGGGATGATAAAAAACAGTCTTGAGTTACCTGTAAGTACTGTGACAGATAGAAGATGTCTGTGTGAAGCTAATTTATTTACAAGAATCTCCCACAAAGTCCCTCTGTTTAAAGAAAGTATGTCCAGAAGAGGTTAAAATTTTCCAAAGAACACATCAACTGCCCTAAAGAGAAATTGAGGAACATTTTGTAGGTCAATTGTTCTTTTCGGGTTCAAAGGCCACAGACAGTTTGTGAGACGACCCCCAAACTCTGAATTCTAGCCACGGTGAAGACAGTGAAGCATGGTGGTGCAAGCATCATGATATGGGCATGTTTCTCCTGCTATGGTGTTGGGCATATTTATCACATAGCAGGGATCATGGATCAGTTTGCATATGTCAGAATAAAAGAGGTCACGTTGCCTTATGCTGAAGAGGACATGCCCTTGAAATGGGTGTTTCAACAAGACAGTGACCCCAAACACACTAGCAAATCTTAGTTCCAAACCAACAAAATGAATGTTATGGAGTGGCCAGCCCAATCCCCGGATCTTAATTCAATGGAGAACTTGTGGGGTGACATCAAAAATGCTGTTTCTGAAGCAAAACCAAGAAATGTTCATAAATTGTGGAATGTTGTTAAAGAATCTTGGAGTGGAATAACATCTGAAAGGTGCCACAAGTTGGTTGCCTCCATGCCACACAGATGTGAAGCAGTTATGAAAAAGTGTGGTCATAAAAAGAAATATTAGTTTAGTCAATCGCAGAATTGCCAAATTCTACAAACAAAAAGTTTGTACAAAATAATTTTTAGCAATAATCCTCATTTTCCAGACTCTCTCACACAAACATTGACAGGTTTTCCGAGTGAGCGGACTGGAACACCAATGTGAATGAAGTCTTCAATGCACAACATAAACATCAAACTTGCTTACTTTTCATATAAATCACGCAGAACAATGAAGAAATTCCATGCCGAGTCTCCGTTGTTTTTTCTACTACGACTGTGAGCTCTGTGTTATGAGGCATTCAGGGGAGCACGTAATTGTTAGGCTCGAATTGTTTTTCATTTTTATTCACGTACCGTCATGACAACTGGGGTACCCCTGGGACAGTTGGAGTTAGTCTAAGACTGCTTCCCCTAAAATGGACCCCCAACACTACCACCCCCAAAAAGGTGGTGAAATATGTACTGCTGTGTGTACATTTCATTGACTAAATATGTGCTAGAATACTTCCATCTTTGTTCAGATCCAGCTACTTATCTCAGGTAACTGAGACCACTTCCTTCTCATTGACCACACAGCACCAAGGTCGGACACTGAGCGTCTACTGACTTTGATGGGGAAGCGTAGAGTGGGTTGTTTTTGTATTTTAACTCTATGCTATTAAAATGGGATTGTTTTTCCTTACAATGTTATGACTTCATTCTTGTAAAATTGTTTTTTCTCATTGTCTTCTTTCTTCTTGTAGATGTTTTATTTATGACTTTATTCACATCTTATTTAGACTTTTTTTTTAACAGCCTACTTTTTTCGTTTCTCAACATTTTACAACTTTATTGTATTTCAGCAATATGCTACAAAAATGGCATTATTTTTCCTCATAATATTACCCCATTTTCTTATCTTACAACTTTTTCTCTAAATATTGTGACTTAATTTGTCTAAAATTACTGCATATGTTTTAATTTTCGCTGGTTTTTTTTTAGTTTTCTTGTTACATGATATTTTTAGGCCGTGCCGCGGGGCCAATAAAAAAAGCAGAGAAGCCGCCCGGGCTGCACTTTTGACAGCCCTGACATACTGTAAGAGTTTTCCAACATGTCAAGAAGTTCAGAGGAAGCTCTTCGGTGCTTCCACCACCATTCTTGACAAAAAACAAGACACAATAATCTTGCTACTCGTGTTGCCAGCTATTTTGACTGTAACGTCTGCTCGACCTGACCTAAAATCCATACAAGCTGTACATTGACTATTTTAAAGTATATGGAGCCTATCCCAGCTGACTTTGGACGGGAGGCGGGGTACACCCTGGACTGGTCGCCAGTCAATCGCAGGGCACATATAAACAAACAAACATTCACATTCATACTCTAATGGACAATTTAGGGTCGCCAATTAAGCTAACATGCATGTTTTTGGAATGTGGGAGGAAACCGGAGTACCCGGAGAAATGCACGGGGAGAACGTGCAAACTCCACACAGAGATGCCCAACGAAGATTCGTACCCTGAACATCCTGACCGTGAGGCCAAGGTGCTACCCACTCATCCACCGTGCGGCCTACTGTTTTAAATGTTGTCCCTGTATGGGTGAGCGCGTGTACGCGCTTGGTGGTTCTGTTCTTAAACACTGCACTGATGATTTTTGCCACGCTTTGAAGTAGCAGGGTGAAAGGTCATTAGTATAGAACGAAGGCGAGGTTGCAAATGATGACCTGGTTAGTCGGGGAGATACCATACAGCTGCTTTGTCCAATTTTCCAGCTGGTGTGCCGGCTCGTTCTCCAGCGTGATTATTGAAAAGCTTATTCAGGGCAGGCGACTTGCATCACCACAGCGCTTATTGATCCCCGAAACCCTTGTGATGCACGTCACTCTCCGCCGGCCACTTCATGAGTAGAATCATGCTGTTTTTACCATCTGTGGCATGACTTTTTATTTATTTTTTGTCGTATACTGTGTGAATGTCAGTCGGAAGTGTCTGTCTCCTCGCCATCGCATCAGACCTTCCAGGCGGAAGGCGGGGTCTGTCCTCATCCTGCAGGGAGGCTGTCGGAGCGCGAGGCCGAGCAGCAGCGAAGGGTTAAACAATAGCGCTGGCCTCAATGTGTCAGCGCTGGCAATATCAATGACGCAAAATCCAGAGGACGTGATGAAGGATGCCTGTGCACTTTTGCCACCAGTTAGCCGCTAGATGGGGTAACCCTGCCGGATGTGATAATTACATGCAATTATTGCGCTCCAGCATGCACTCATGTTGCTTGCTCAGGGAGAAATGTCAGTAGGCTGACATAAACTGGAGGATGTCTGATATATCACAGCATATCATAACAATCCTCTCAATGCAGTACGCCCCCCTGTGGCTGTTCACCAAGAAAACCATCAGTGGGAAATACAATAAACACATCTTTTATGGCAAGAGTGTGCACGTACGCCTCCTGGTGGGTGTAAGTAGCATGAGCCTGACATGTGAAAAAGTGCTGATTCTTTGGCAATGCCAGGACTTTTCTCGACGAAACACAAGCTCTACTTCAGAGAAGAAAACATGCACATAGTTGTTTGTCAGAAAAGCGCTTCTTTCAAAAATGTTGGTATTTTTCTCAAAGATGAGTAAACAATTTATTACGCATCCAAATGTTGCTTTTCTTTATACATCCACTAGTGGGCAGATTTGCACCGTGTTTGGGGCTTGCTATGATATGTTGTGACACATGAACCAACTATCCTACTCAATTCATTGGTGGCCATCTTTTTACTTTTTGTTTAGTCTTTATTCTTTAATCTTTTTTCTTTTTGTTGATTTTTGACCACCAGTAGTGACTGAAAGGACAAGATTGCGGGTACGAGCGGCCGAAATGAGTTTTCTCCGCAGGGTGGCTGGGCTCTCCCTTAGAGATAAGGTGAGAAGCACTGTCATCCGGGAGAGACTCGGAGTAGAACCGCTGCTCCTCCGCATTGAGAGGAGCCAGATGAGGTGGCTCGGGCATCTGGTTAGGATGCCTCCCGGACGCCTCCCTGGGGAGGTGTTTAGGCCACGTCCAACCGGTAGGAGGCCTCGGGGAAGACTCAGGACACACTGGAGAGACTATGTCTTTCAGCTGGCCTGGGAACGCCTCGCGATCCGCCGGGAAGAGCTGGACGAAGTGGCCGAGGAGAGGGACGTCTGGGCTTCCCTGCTTAGGCTGCTGCCCCCACGACCCGACCTCCAATAAGCGGAAGAAAATGGATGGATGGATGATTTTTTTACCAGTGTTGCAGTAAGTCCTTAAAAACAGCAAAGTCATACGGAGGATCTTTGACTGGTAGGTCCATTACCTCAGCAGGGCTCTCCTGTCATTTAGAGGATTTCTGGCCAGCATTTTTAGGTAGGTCCTCACCTGTCATATTTGAGGATCTTGGAATCCACCGTTTGTCCTAAAAAACCGCGGAACCGTTAGATTGTCTATGTGAGGGAAGCACTCGTGTTTGTAAAGATGTAAAGCAAAAACGCCGCCCTATAGGGGATCTTTGTGCAGCAACGTATATGGCCCAGATACATTTCCCCGACGTTTTTATAAACCTGCAGCAAAAAAATGCCTCAAGTTTTGAACAGAACTTGCGGGCCGTTCTGACGTCATTCATGCTCCAGATCTGGCCCGCGGGTCGGGTGCTGATGTCGCCACCGCCGTGCACGCTGGGAGATTGAGAGAGAGAGAGAGAGAGCGCGACAGGGCCAAACATGCAAAGGCGTGTAGGAGGGGCTGTGCCCCTACACGCAGGGTGCCTCCACCGCCGCGCGCCTCACGGGGGTGATCGCGCGTGTGCACGTGCACGAGAAGCGTATGGGAGAGGGAGGGGGGGGGCGGGGGTGCCCCTCCGGGATCACATCGCGGAGGCATGGAGGCGCGTGCGCTCCAGCAGAGGCGTCACAATGGCTTAGAGAAGACATCTCCAAGCTCCTCTTTGGCTTTTTTGCTTCATCACGCAACGACGGCAGCCGGCAAGAGGACCAAACATCTGAGGGACGTCTAATGGAGGACTTTCGGCGCAAACACGAACAAAGACACTCACTCGTGTAACTTTATGTAGGTCGCACGTGAGCCCTCCCTCCTCAGACCAAGTGTCTTTGCAACATTTTGAGAAGCGATCCGGAGGACGGCGCCCTCCCCGCCGCCGCCACCTCCTCCACGATGCCGACAGCGGCGGACCCCGCGGGACATCGCGCTCACTTGGCGGCCAGCGAAGGCGCGTGATGCCGAACACGCTGACCGTCCTCCACAACCGCTCGGGGGAGCCGCAGCTGGGCCAGCAGGAGCGGGCGCTGGCCGCGGAGGGGAGCGCACGGCCCGCCTGGGTCATCGCCATCCTGGCCAGCGTCCTGATCTTCACCACGGTGGTGGACGTATTGGGCAACCTGCTCGTCATCATCTCCGTGTTCCGCAACCGAAAGCTGAGGAACTCCGGTGAGAAGCTTCTTGTGTTCACGCGACTGCGCGCGCTTGACAGGAGACGTCAGCCAGGCAGGAGCACCCTTATGATGCTCTCTAGAACGTCATTCAGTCGCCTCAGCCTCGCTGCAAACAACGATCATGCTCATGTCCCAATGCCTTGCTCCAGGGCGCTGCTGCCATTATCCGACTTATCCAGAAAGCAGATCTAGTCAGGGGCTGTGGCAACTTTAAATGCCAAAACAGAAACTTGTTTCTGGACAGAACAACCTCACCAGATCTGGAGATAGATGTTTTCGTGCACGGGACACCACCATCATCATGTATGCCATAACATCCACACAAACACGCACGAGCTTGTGAATGATCCATAAATAAGAGAAGGCACACAGTTTGGTAAACCGAGCCATCACTTGTTATTTGGGGGGAAATGAAATATCTACTATGTTGTATGAATCAGGGGTGTCCAAAGTGTGGCCATGGGGCTCATTTTCAGCCCGCAGGTTGTTTATTCTTGGCATACTATAGTAGCGCCAGGATACTGTACATACTGTAAATCCTATATTGGATTGGTTTTAGCTACGGATGAATACTAATATTGGTCAATATTTGCATACAAATGAGATATCGGCGTCAATAACGCTATCTGTGCGTGGGTGATGACATTGTGCTCCGCACAGCTCAGTATGTCCGCTGCCTGGAATGATTTCCAAGGATGTGGTGTTAAGACATCCTACTTTAATACTCCTAAGATAATATCAGACCTAGGGTAGGATCACTCGGAGTTACATGCAGATAGCATACGTGCAGCAAAACAACAGGCGGCAGGAGCAGTGCGGAATGAGCCAAGTGAATCATTGCATTCATTGTATTAGGCCAGTTTCATACTTTGCTTATCTATGGATACGGATGTTTGTGCCTTATTGAAATGTATACAGAAATTAATAATACAGAAATTGTATTTTGCATGGTTACCAGCATGATTCAATCAATTCTCATTCGTGACCTTTTTGAAGACTAACCTGTCTTGCTTGTTGGTAGGAGCCTTATTTTGGTTGACTATTGATCGGGATTTTTATTGTAAGGACTTGTCGGATGGGGCTGCATGGTGGTCAAGGAATGTTGATCTGGAAGATCTGGGTTGGAATCTCCGCCTGGCATCTCTGTGTGGAGTTTGCATGTTCTCCCCGTGCGTGTGTGGGTTTCCTCCCACATTCCCAAAACATGCATTGGTTGATTGGCGACTCTAAATTGTCCATAGGTATGAATGTGAGTGTGAATGTTTGTCTATATATGCCCTGCGATTGGCTGGAGACCAGTCCCGGGTGTACCCCGCCTCTCGCCCAAAGCCAGCCTGGATAGGCTCCAGCTAATGAGGATAAGCGGCGACATAAGTATGGCACTTTTTCTGTGTTTATTTGTGAAATGTATCTAGTAAAGGAATCATCAGGAAGTGTCATATGGTCATTAATTACATGAACACCCCCCTTTTCTTCTCATCATCTGCGTCTGATACCGTCTGATATCGGTATCGTAATGCAGCACTTAGAAATACCGCTGTATTTGTTATCAGTAAAAGAGCCAATATTGAGCATAGCTTGATTTACCATTTTTAATGTACTTTCCCCCAGCCTTCATTTTTTCTGAATGTGGACCTTGCTGAAAAAGTTCTGACACCCCTGAGTAGAGGTAGCAAAGATTGGAATCAGCATCCCTCTACAATACATTGGAGTAGAAAGTTGCACGACTCCTGCTCTCATGTGGCTGTGCTACAATACACGACACGTGGAGGTATTACATAATGTGCGAGAAGCATTTATGCTAATAACATGACAAGGTCCATTAAGCTGCGGCGTCACTTTCATTTCATTAATTTGAATCATGCCTGTCAGCCAGAAATCGGGGCAAACTGTTGATATTAAACAAGAGCATGTCAGTGTGGATTTCATGTCTATGCATGATGGAGCAGCTGCTACACACACGCACACGCACACACACAATGGGTTACACCTGTCATAATGGACCATGTTGAGGACTCATCATAAAGCCTAGCTGTTATACTGCCTTATTGACAGCACCGATTGATCGCTCCCAACCGCACGGTAGCTGCTCTGCTGTGTTACTTAGTTATTTAGCCCCCCATCTCGCCACCACCAAGAAAACTCAAAAGGTTTCCAAGCGGCAGGTGAAATTACCCAGAAGGCTTTTTGAAAAGCCTGACAGATTATTTATTGAATTCTCATGGCGTGGTGAAAAAGAATTGGGAGCTCCCTTTTAAGATTTTTTCCTATGCAACTTGGCAAAAATGTACCACAATTTCATCATTGTCAGCTTTGGGGGCACACTGAGGGTACCTTCGGTGAAACACCCGTACCTCTGTGGCCCAATTCCTAAAGAGACGGCCTGAAACATTCTCACACCAAATTTGGTGCTGAAAATCTTTCTTGTTTGCTCCCGGCCGGCTTGTGTGTATTTTCTTTCAGACTCCAATTTGGGGCAAAGAAAAAAAAAAACATTAGCATATTTTGTAAATCAGCATATATTAATTATCAAGTAGGATGAAAGCAGGACTTTTGCTCTCTCTGAGCATGAAGAACAGCATCCCTTGACATGATCTGCTTGCATTGTGCACTTACGTTGTGCACAATGCATGAGTTCATGGCGGCGTCCTGGTCCCTACAAAATAATACAGTGGAACCCGTTTATGGTGACAGCCCACATTGACGGCCCACCAAGTCAAACTCCTTGTTTGCGTGAGCATACTTGGCCAATTAAGCTGATTCGCATTCTGATATCCGCGGTTGCCAACCAAAGAGACGCCAACATTGGTATCCCTATTTTTTTGTTATTGTTTTAAAATCAATGAACTCACTAAATTTAGCGACCATGTCACTAAATTATCAACACTGATCTCTTCTACATATGAAGCGTGTTATGAAGTGGAGTTGGTCACCACAGCACCCTTATGAATGTAGTGGAAATTAGGGATTAGTTAGGTCAAGATACTACACTGCACAAAATGATCCCCGTGGGCTGCACTAGTGCTAGCCACCAGTGATCGGCTTTTGGATTGCACCCCGCCCATCACAGGGCCGTGTTAACTAAAGGTGAAGTAAGCGTTCACCTTCAGTGAACACTTTGTGCTTTGCCAAGTTGTAGTGGATAGAAATTCTTTTGACAGCACAAAAAAACCCCCCACAACTTTGAATCAAATGAATGTCTTGAAAAGCGTTTCCGTCATCCAGGGTGTTTTGTTCCTTTGTTTCATCGCCCTGACCCCAGATGATGCACTGATGAAGAGGAAGTGGGATTTGTATGTCAAAAGAAACAACGGTCGAGTCAAAGTGCGATGTTCAACAGAAGGAAGAAAACGTGTTTGCGGTCGTCGGCATTGAACTTGACCCTCAGCGAGCCGCGTGTTTGAGACTTTTAAAACACTTAATGCTCGGGTGAGATTGACTGTGATGAGAAAAGAGACGTGAAGCGGCTTTACTTCTGGCGGTGCAGACAAAGAGCACATGCTTGGCCATTCATGAGAACAAATTGCGACGACTTTGCTTCAGAAGCCACAGAAACGGAAAGACGTGAGCTCAAATTCAAGTCTGACATTATAGCTTGTCCTTGAACATTATCTGAACGCTGTCAAGGAGCTAAAAGAGCAAAGAGCACATTGAATGCAGCACTGTAAGGTTTGCAATCATAGCAAGACCCTGATGATGCCCTCTAGTGGCAAGGCTGTGACATTACAACTTTGTTAATGGGTTCAAACTCTTCACGTCGTTAATATAGTAGAACATGTTCCCCATCATGCATTGCAGCATATGGTGCTGACCGATCTCGGTTTGGCTTGTTTTGGCTACAGTTAAAAACAAAACTCAAACCATAAAACTGCTTAGTAAAGATTAATGCAACTTTATTTAGAAGACGCGAGGACATCCTAACTTACAAAAAAAGCACATATTTCACTTTGAATTACGCAGTGCGCTTGAATGCCTCATCAGTGTATGCATAATGCTTATTAGGAGGAGGATGGCGTGGATCTTGTGAATGAAACACCCAGACACACACACACACACACATAATAAAGATGATGAAATGGTTCCTTTGCAAGAATCTGTCTGTAGTGTCCCAACTCTAGAAGAGCCACTTTCCATTCTTCACGGAGTCGACAACATGCGGATACTTTGTTTAAGCACTCCATCCGAATGGTACACGGCCAAATGGACACGTTTGTTAGGTGCATTGTTTGTACGCTAACCTAGACTGTACGAAAAGCAAGTCAATGTCTGGCAAAAAGACAGAATCCTCTGAAAACTCCAACCAATCCTCCAGCAAAGAATACTATTACCATTACTGTTTTGCCATTTCATGCAAAGACTGTGACACTGTGACAACACTGACGGCTGTGCAGTAACTAAATATTTTGGAGTCGTTGCGTGTTTCCGCTGAGAAGGTGCCGCCAAGAATACCTGAGTGTGACAACAGTGACGGAGCTGGAAAGGCTCAGTAAGTAAAAGTTCATAGTCAACAACATTGTTCTCTAAGAGGACACACTTGAAGAGAATGGTGGTGTTTTTTTGCTGACTAAGTGCTTTATGCATCAGACACCTTTCTTTGTGAATCAAGGTTGATTGAGTGCACAAGGACGGCTGGAATTTTGGTTTTTTCTTTAATCGCGTATCCATTTCCAGGCATCGCTTCACTCGGGACCTTCCTTTGAGATATGGCTTGATTTGCGGGGCCTACCTTTTTGCGTAGCAGAGCGTGGCGCTGTAAGTCACGCGCGCGTTACGTCTTTGTCCCACGGCCCACTCAGCCGAGCCCACAGCGGCTGAGGGCGATGCGCACATGCGGCCCACTCCACGCTTCAGGTGGGAAAACACCTGATGGAAGTGGAGTGTTTACACGGGCCGAGCCATTAGTCACCACAGCGGGTTTTGCATAAGTGGAGCGGGAGAACACTGCGATAAGTAGCTGGGCTTCACTCTCTCCTACATATGTGCGGGTTTAATAATAGCCGCATGAAGGAAGTTAAATAATACACAGCTGCCCACTTTTTCATTCATCACAGCAACGTTGAGTTACTGCAGCTTTACTGTCAACTTCCGACTATCCCTGCTTCCTGTTCAGCCTATTGATTTTAAAGCTACAAGATTTCACGCTAGTTTCACAATAATGTTTTGGACGAGCATCATTAAGCCCTTCTGTGAGTTTACGTGAGTGTGTGTGTGCGTGGGGTGGGGGGGGTGGGGGGGGTCAGCTTTAATGCTGATGACCTAGTGGAGTGCCATCTTCGGGTCGGGGATGAGGTCCTGCCTCAAGTGGAGGAGTTTAAGTACCTCGGGGTCTTGTTCGCGAGTGATGGAAGGATGGAACACGAGATGGACAGGCGGATTGGTGCAGCATCTGCAGTGATGCGGACTCTGCACCGATCTGTCGTGGTGAAAAGAGAGCTGAGCCAAAAGGCAAAGCTCTCGATTTACCGGTCGATCTTCGTTCCTACCCTCACCTATGGTCATGAGCTTTGGGGAGTGACCGAAAGGACAAGATGGCGGGTACGATCGGCCGAAATGAGTTTTCTCCGCAGGGTGGTTGGGCTCTCCCTTAGAGATAGGGTGAGAAGCAATGTCATCCGGGAGAGACTCGGAGTAGAACCGCTGCTCCTCCGCATTGAGAGGAGTCAGATGAGGTGGCTCGGGCATCTGGTTAGGATGCCTTTCGAACGCCTTCCTGGGGAGGTGTTCAGGGCCCATCCAACCAATAGGAGGCCTCAGGGAAGACCCAGGACATGTTGGAGAGACAACGTCTCTCAGCTGGCCTGGGAACGCCTCGGCATCCGCTGGGAAGAGCTAGACAAAGTGGCCGGGGAGAGGGATCTCTGGGCTTCCCTGCTTAGGTTGCTGCCCCCGCGATCCAACCTCGGATAAGCGGAAGAAAATGGATGGATGGACCTCTTGTGTGTCTCTATTGTGTACTTGACGCGCTTTTGACATACACAGTACACTGTAACTCTGCACTTGTCCAACATAATACTTGCCATGTATGACATACAAGAACTTTAAGGAGCGGCACAGGAGGACACAAACGTTAGAACACCAGCACAGCACGTGCTGGGTTAGCCTATGGGGGACGCGAGATCTGGTGTCACAAGATTAAAATTAGGAGAAAAAGTGGCAGCCTGGAGTCAATCACCGCGCGGTGAATTATGGCATTGCTGCTATGAAGGGTAATAAACGAAACATGGAAGTGGAAATGGACGAGGCATTATTGGAACCGCTCCGCTCATGAGCCGCGTTACGCACACCAGTATTGGTGTTCCCAGCGTCAATGAATCAGTCAATTTTCAACCTAAACCAAAAATATGCTCAGTACAACATTCCCTTTTTGTCCAGGCGTTATGACACTGCCTCCGAAGTTGGGTCAAGTTTGTCCCCTCCATTCCGTGGCGCTTCCGTTTCAACAGCAGCCACGGTAAGAAGTTGGCGCTTACACGGACTAATCAACTTTTATGCTATTTTTGCAGTTGCTTGCACCTCAGCTCACGTTGCCAATTCTTTTTATGAACAAGCCTCCTGTCAACATGAAGCATTGAGGTTTTAAGTGTGGGTCAGAAGTTTTGCCGCTCCGAGATGAAGGGGATTACCGTCAAAGCGATCACATATTAGTTGCTTCAAAGAGACTCTATTTATTTCGAATGTATGCCCTCCCTCCCCCCAGCTCCATTTTCCCAAAGCTCCCTTCTGAGGATAATGCTTCCAAAACCCTCCCAACTACAAGAATAAACACATTGTTAAATGATGGCGCAAACAGGCGTAACGCGCTCAAACACAAGCAGGTGTAGTATCTACACAACCGGTCTGCAGCTCTGGAAATCAGTGAACTTCTTGCTTTGACATTCATCTTCAGCATGTTGCATGTTGTCGCTCATCCTCAACGCCATTGGAGGGGGTGTGGTCTGACTGGCAGTTGTGGCGGCGAATGTTGTGGAGTGGTACGTCGTAATCCTGGTTTCGTACATCATTTGGTGTGAATGTCACGGCTCCGTTCATTTCGTGCACAGTATGGGTACAAAATGCAAAACATGATTAATGAATCCTAGAATGAATGTCAACTGCCTGCAGATAATTCTCCAATAAATACAAATAAATATGAAATGATACTCTAAATTGTCCATAGGTATGAATCTGAGTGTGAATGCTTGTTTGTCTATATGTGCCCTGCGATTGCCTGGCGACCAGTCCAGGGTGTACCCCGCCTCTCGCCCAAAGTCTGCTGGGATAGGCTCCAGCATCCCCGTGACCCTAATGAGGATAAGCAGTATAGAAAATGAATGGATGAATGATACATAATAGTTTCAGCAGACAGGGATGGTGGTGTAAATGTGGAGCGTGCCAAGCAATGCCGGTAGAAATTCTGCTGCACTCACTGAGTGGCATACCGCGTGGCATACCGTGTTGCCATCAATGGATTGGTGTTCTCTTGCATTGTTGTGGAGTGGGCCGTACACCTCGGTAGTGGCGTGACACGCTGCGTCACAATGCCTGAAAAATAGCTATTTGTTTTAGCTACTACAGTAACAGGTACTTCTGAAAGCACTGCTACAGCGTATGAGAGCCAAGGAGTACTTTCAGTGTTGGCCTGCCAACATGTACAAATTGATAGTGCTCAACATTGGGGCTGAAACGATTCCTCAAATAATTTGTGGTCCACTGGGACAAATTACATGAACGAACAGTGTAAATGTTATAAGCTGTAAATTATTTTTGGGAAGATTTCATGGAGGTTATGTTTTCTTAATAGGTTTAAAATACCTTTACTGTTTTTCAGACACCTAAACTAAAATCCAGTTTATACTAATGTTTTGTTTTTGCTGCTTGTATTCTGGTTAAAATATAATTCCACCAATTTTCTATTCCACTTGTCCTCATTAGGGTCACAGGTAAGCTGGAGCCTATCCCAGCTGAAGGTAGCAAATTACAAGTTATGAAATGATTTGTTTTTTTGGTTCACCACATCACCGTATCGAGATATAGTTATTGTGACCCATGCATTATGTATCGTACTGTATGTATCATGGGCTACGCTGACATTCCCAGCACTGCTCCCCATACTTAATGTGGCTCAGCCCCACCCAGACACTACCTCCAGCGGTTCCCCGGTAAATTATCCATCCCAGCCTGCATCCATCCATCCATTTTCTATGCCGCTTATCCTCCTTAGGGTCGCGGGGGTATGCTGAAGCCTATCCCAGCTGACTTCAGGCGAGAGGCGGCGTGCACCCTGGACTAGTTACCAGTCAATTGCAGAGCAGACAAGCCTGTAACTATTTACTGGTAAAATAATATGAGAAATAATCACTTTACTAAGACATTATCATACACCAGGGGTAGGCAAGGTTTGTGACTTGCATTGACTTAACAAAATTGGCCACATTATATATTTGATACTTGCATATAATTTACGGTTATAATTCTAGCAGTTCACCTGGAATTTTTTGTCATATGCTATTTATAAAAGTATCATACAATCTGCTATATGCTCCTTTTTTCAGGAGCACTTTAAACATCTGACCACATCAAATAACAAAGTAGAATTCTACAGTTGTTTTAATGATTAATTTGATTGAATAAAGGATGTGTGATGTACAATATGAACTATGAACGATAAAACATGAACTATATTTAGGCGTGTGTCCCTCCTTTTTTACGTCCCAGACAGGGCACTGGGTAGGTTTGTTGTTGTTGTGTGTCACATACGGGTTGACTTGTGTTTTTTTGGTAGTTGTCTGGATCGCTGCATGGACAAAAGATATTTAAACCATCAAAAGCTTGTCTTAGATTGACTGTTGACTACTAGCAAGTCACGTTGCCAACTCGTATGCTGAAAGTTTATAGATAGAACATCTGGCAGACCGGATGTGGCCCCCAGGCCGTAGGTTGCCTACCCCTGCTGTACACCATCATGCAGTGCGTCAGACCCAAGAAAATACACTTTGTTCCTATGCACAATGTGAATGTAAGAAATAAAATGATTGATTTTATAGAAAAAAAACTAAGAAATAAATAAAAAGATTAGTTTGCCAATAGTATTTCCAATTGGGGGGGCGTGAAGCATTGGGACCATGGATACAGAAGCAGCATACCAGAATGAGGAAGGCGCTACCTCGGGGTTTGAAGCTGACCATCACTAAGGTTCTTGGCATTGGGTGACAAGTAGCCCAGCCTCCGTGTAGCAAGAAACAACATCAGCTTCTTTCCAGCCATTGTGGAGAAGTACAAGGACAAGGCCACTCCAGAATGGATGCATACTGGAGAGCTTTTTTCCTTATTTCCCTATGATTTCCTTATGATCTAATGTCTCTTATTTATTATGTATTATGTGTACAACTAAGACAGGAGCAACACCAGATTCAAAACACAAAATCTGCCAGTACTACGTTTCACGTGTGTGGTAAAAGGCAGTGTGCTAGCATGAGTTAACTTGATGTTGTGCATGAACAAATACATATGCTCAATAATGTTTTGAAAACTTGCATTCCCACATAGTACTGGTTTGTGAGACCAAATATGAGGTCAAAGTAAAAGAGTAAAAATAATACTATAGTTTATCTATGCAGCGTGGGAGAAAGCAAGTGCATACACAATGGTGCGTTCAAGGACAAACACAGTGGGATGGGTCACCGCTTGTAACAAACAACGTGCACATGCAAAAACTAAGGAATTTGTACTTGTATATTATTTGTTAAATAAAAGAATGTCCCAATTTTCCAAAATCTATATGCATTTACATATAACTTGATGTAGTTGTTTACAAATATATTATTTTTAAAGTGTTTCTCATCATTGCACCTGAAAGCTTCCCGCGGCCCAGTTCGGCTCGGGTTGGTGGGGGACCCCAGCTCTAGATACCAAGCAGGTGGCCATCAGGGGACCGGCCAAGAGCGCCTTCGTGAGCGACAACTACAAGGGCTTCTTCTCTGTGCTCTTCATGGCCCATGTGGGTGAGACTACATGTTCCTGTGGGTCAGTTTGTCTGATTATCAGATTTTCAACTGAAGTCTGAGCTCTGAATTTAAGGACAGCCTCAAAGATGGCAACACAGGATTTCCTATGTTGAATGCATTAGCAATCCCAGAGATGGCAAGTCCTCCTCAGCATCGTGCAGCCAAGGCCTTCCATTGTGCAGGACATCATTGGATGCTGTGTTTTCAGCATAACTTGATAAAGAGTCCTTATCCTGCTCTCCACAAAGGAATGGCGAATGAAGAAGGTGACCGGCATCCTGTGGTGCCACGATCCTGGTAACTTGCTCAGCCTGAGATGTGTAGCACGCAACAGGAAAGAACATAGACAGCAAGTCTGGAAAAAAGGAAGTGGCAGATCCTCAGGCATTACTTCAATAGAACAGTCGGAGATGTGCCCTGGCTGAACAGGAGGATTGATGGATAAGAGACTGATATGAAGGTGACCCATGAACATCCATCCATTTTCCTCCGCTTATCCGGGTCCGGGTCGCGGGGGCAGCAGTTTCAGTAGGGAAGTCCAGACTTCCCGGTCCCCAGCGACCTCTTCCAGCTCCATCGGGAGGACACCAAGGCGTTCCCAGGCCAGCTGTGAGACATAGTCCCTCCAGCGATTCCTAGGTCTTCCCGGGGGCCTTCTGCCGACTGGGCATGCCCGAAACACCTCACCAGGGAGGCGCCCGGGAGGCATCCGGACTAGATGCCCGAGCCACCTCAACTGGCTCCTCTCGATGTGAAGGAGCAGCGGCTCTACTCTGAGCTCCTCCCGGATGGCCGAGCTCCTCACCCTATCTCTTAGGGTGAGTCCAGCCACCCTACGAAGGAAACTCATTTCCGCCGCTTGTATCCGCGATCTCATTCTTTAGGTCATGACCCATAACTCATGACCATAGGTGAGGGTGGGAACGTAGATCGATCGGTAAACAGAGAGCTTTGCCTTCCGGCTCAGCTCTCTCTTCACCACGACCTGTACTTCCCGTACAGCGACCGCATTACTGCGGACGCTGTACCGATCCGTCTGTCGACCTCATGCTCCAAACTTCCCACACTCGTGAACAAGACCCCGAGATACTTGAACTCTTCCACCTGAGGTAAGACCTCACTACCAACCCGGAGGGTACAGTCCACCCGTTTCCGACTGAGAACCATGGGCTCGGATTTGGAGGTGCTGAGTCTCATCCCAGAAGCTTCACACTCAGCTGCAAACCGCTCCAGTAAACGCTGAACGTCACAGCCTGATGAGGCCATAAGGACCACATCGTCTGCAAATAGCAGAGACGAGATCCTAAGGTCACCAAGCTGGACTCCCTCAACACCTTGACTGCGCCTAGAAATTAATTGGGATATGAAGGTGACCCAGGAACACTGGTTGTGACAATATTTGTTTATTTATTATTATTTAGAAAATAATTGGCCTTTGTTTCTTATTTAATTGTGACACACTATTATGACTATTCTTATTACATATTTAGCCATAAAAATGAGGGGAAAAAATGTTCTCAAAATATCTGCTTAGCCGTAAAGTTCCAGCATTATTAAAAGCCTCATTCAAAAGGTGTTTTTTTAAAATAAAATAATCTTCATATTTCATTTTTTAGTTTCCTCACTAGGGTTGCCAGGGTATGCTGGAGCCTATCCCAGCTGACTTTGTGCAATCATCCAATTGCGCAGCACATACGGACAAACAGACATTCTCACATATCTATGGATATGCATATTCAATTAACCTAACGTGCACGTGTTTGGGATGTGGGTGGAAGACAGAGTACCCGGAGAAAACCTACGCATGCATGGGGAGAACATGCTAACTCCTCACCGAGATGTCCAAGCACAAACCCAGATCTTCCAGATCCTGACTGTGTGGCCAACACGCTACCCACTAGGCCACTGCGTGGACACTAGAATTTACAAACATCATTTTATTGACGTCCACGTTTCGACCGGGCACATCTGAACGTGAAGCAATGGAATCGCACACATCACAAAACAATTCCCTTGGTATTTGCGTGCGTTCACATTCAATGGTTGCTCTTAACTCAGCAAATGCTGCAGATCTCACAGCAGATCTCACTTTGTCTTTTTAGTTTCCCCACAACCAAAGTCTAGTGATTTGAGGTCAAGTGAACGGCGAGGGAATTCAACAAAACCCTGTTTGAAAGCCTGAAAACCTGTCTGGCAAGATCTCATCAAGGAAGGATCTAACATCGCAATGCTATTGTGGGGGTGCTCCATTTTGCTGAAAATAGAACTCCTCATCTTCAACGTCTTCTCTAATACTGGCATGACAGACTTGTCTTGAAGAAGACCATCAAGAGGGTCCGAATAATGGCCAAATACAGCGACAAAGTGGCTAAGTTGGCAACACCGATCCTTCCTGCTGCGTCTTCTTATTCTCTGCCAGACCGGGTGTGTATGAGGTTTGTTAACTATTTTTAGCTATTAACTATTGTAATGGTAATGGTTTAATTTTATTTGAACATGCATGTAAATGACATTGCAATACATCACTTAATACAATTGACAGTTCCACATGTCCAAAAGGAGTAGGAAGAAGTAAAGCTTATTTAATTCTACCCCCCGTATATAGCAATCCTAATGAATGATAATCATACTCAATAATAATAAATGCAATAATTAAATAGGATAGAACAGACAATGTGCTCACACAGGAATGAAGAGTTGGTGATAATGTGACAGTAATTAGGCATAACACTGACAGTAAAACAGTCAGAAGGGATCATAGCTGGATCATGGGTGGGTATAGGCCATTTACTCTCAAATGAATGAGTTATGAATGAATGAGTGTGTGTGTTGACATAGCATTGGATATACACAGTTCAGGACTCTTCTTCCTTGTATTTAGTTTATTCCTAAGATCATATTTCTCCTCTCTTGTTGAGAAAAACTGTATCACATTCTTTGGTAACTGGTTATTTCTTGTTTTATGCATCATTTTAGTGGTTTGAAGGTTTATAATATCAGCAAATGTTAATAATTGTGATTTTTTAAACAGTGGATTTGTATGCTCTCTATACGGCGCATTATGGATTATCCTAATTGATTTGTTTTGCAGTACATCAAGCAAGTGAAGTGTACTTTTGTAGTAATTTCCCCATATCTCCACACAATAAGTTAGATATGGTAACACCAGAGAACAATAGAGAGTTTGGAGTGATTTTTGATCCAGGACACATTTTATTTATTCATTATTTTAATTTATTCAATTCAAGTATTTCTTATCCTTCTACTTTATGTTCAATGTTTTTGATGATTTTGATGACTCCCAAAAATGTATGTTCATTCACATAAGTTATAAATTATAAATATAAAAAAAAAATTTAAAAACAAAAAAAATCCCCCTTTCTGGTGTAAAAAAATCCAGGTTTACGAGTGTAGTTTTAAAAAAGTTATCCACCTAAAAACACTTTCACTGTCTGTCATATGCATTTTGTCTAAAAAAGTAACCACTGTTGACTGCAAATTCTAACGCCTCTGTTCATCAATATTGTGACATCCTACATATACAGTGGTGTTCAAAATAATAGCAGTCCAATGTGACTAGCCAGATTAATCACTATTATTAGTATATTTTTATTGCTACATAGCAATCAAGTTACCAGTAGGTGCAGTAGATTCTCAGAAAACAAGCAATTAGTTGAAGGGGTGTGTTAAAAAAATAGCAGTGTCTGCTGTTGACTTTACAAACTCAAAATTTCATTCCATTTTCTTTTGCTTATCTGGTCCGGGTCGCGGGGGCAGCAGCCTCAGTAGTGAAGTCCAAAATTTCCTGGTCTCCGGCCACCTCTTCCAGCTCCACCGGGAGGACACCTAGGGGTTCCCAGGCCAGCTGTGAGACATAGTCCCTCCAGCGTGTCCTAGGTCTTCCCCGGGGCCTTCTTCCGACTGGGCATGCCCGAAACACCTCACCAGGGAGGCGTCCGGCAGGCATCCGTACTAGATGCTCGAGCCACCTCAACTGGCTCCTCTTGATGTGAAGGAGCAGCGGCTCTACTCTGATCTCCTCCCGGATGGCCGAGCTCCTCACCGTGAGTCCAGCCACCCTACAGAAGAAAATCATTTCCGCCGCTTGTATCCGCAGTCTCAGCGGATATCAGCTTTGCCTTCCGGCTCAGCTCTCTCTTCACCACGACAGTCCGGTGACCCCGAGATCCTTGAACTCCTCTACCTGGGGTAAGACCTCACTCCCAACCCGGAGGGTACAATCAACCCATTTCCGACTGAGAACCATGGCCTCAGATTTGGAGGTGCATAGTCTCATCCCAGAAGCCTCACACTAAACTGCAAACTGCTCCAGTAA
Source organism: Oostethus manadensis (assembly GCA_024372805.1). Taxonomy (NCBI): domain Eukaryota; kingdom Metazoa; phylum Chordata; class Actinopteri; order Syngnathiformes; family Syngnathidae; genus Oostethus; species Oostethus manadensis. The sequence continues at coordinate 1,912,869 of QODF01000021.1, forward strand.
ACGCTGAAGGTCACAGCCTGATGAAGCCATCAGGACCACATCGAAAATAGCAGATACCAGATCCTAAGGCCACCAAACTGGACTCCGTTGACACCTTGTCTGTGCCTAGAAATTATGTCCATCAGTGTTATGAACAGAATCAGTAACGAAGGGCAGCCTTGGCGGAAGCCGACGTTCACCAGAAACAGGCTCAACTTACTGCTGGCAATGTGAACTGGGTTTCTGCTTCGATTGTACAAGGACAGAATGGCACCTAAAGGCACGCCACCAAACCCGTCCTCCCGGAGCACCCGCCACAGGATACCCAGAGGGACACGGTTGGATACCTTTTCTAAGTCCACAAAGCACATTCAAATGGGTTAGGCAAACTCCCACATAACCACTAGTACTTTTGCAAGGGTGTAGAACTGGTTTAGTGTTCCGCAACCAGGACGAAAACCACATTGCACCTCCTGTAACCAAGGTTTGACTAACAGTCGTACACTTCTCTCCAGCACCCTGGAATAAACTTTCCCAAGGAGGCTTAGTGTGACCCCCCTATAGGAGCACAACCTAGGGTCACCCCACTTAAATATGGGAACCACCACCCTGGTCTGCCAGTCCAGAAGTACTGTTCCTGACTTCCATACAATGTTGAAAAGTCATGTCAACTAAGACAGTCCCTCAACATCCAGAGCCTTGAGGAATTCAGGGCAAAAACCCCGGAGCCTTGCCACTGGAGAGTGTTTTGACTACCCCAAATACCTCAACCATGATATCCTTTTCCTCCCCCGGGACGCAGGCAAAGCTCTGCCGGAGGTGAGAGTTGAAGACTTGACGGACGGGACACTCCGACAGTTGTTCCTAGCACACCCTCACTACACGTTTGGGTCTCCCATGTCTGTCCGGCATCCTCCCCCGCCATTTAATCCAACTCATCACCAGGTGGTGATCAGTTGACAGCTCAGCCCCTCTCTTCACTTGATTGTCCAGAACATGCAGACGCAGGTCTGATGATACAACTACAAAGTCGATCATACACCTGCGACTTAGGGTGTCCTGGTGCCAAGAGCACTTAAGTGCGAACATGGTATTTGTTATCGACAAGCTGTGGTTTGCACAGAAGTCCAACAACAACACACCACACGGGTTCAGATCGGGGAGACCGTTCCTCCCAACCACGCCCCTCCAGGTCACACTGTCATTTCCCACATGGGCGTTGAAGTCTCCCAGTAGAACTACGGAGTCACCAGCTGGGGTGCTCTCCAGCACCCCTCTGATGGACTGCAAGAAGGTTGGCTAATCTGAGCTGCTATTTGCCACGTACGCACGAACAACAGTCAGGACCTTTTCCCCAGCCTGAAGGCGTAGGGAGCCCTCTCGTTCCAACACAGAGGCACCCAACCGGGGGGATATTAATAAGCCCACATGAGCTTGCTGCCTCTCACCTGCTGCAACTCCAGAGTAGAACAAGGTCCAGCCCCTCTCGAGGAATTTGGTTCGAGACCCCAAACTGTGCGTCGAGGTGAGTCAGACTATATCTAGTTGGAATGTCTCAACCTCTCACAAGAGCTCGGGCTCCTTCTCCACCTGAGAAGTAACATTCCATGTCCCAAAATCTAGATTTGGCCGCCGAAGACCAGGTTGCCGTATAACGTACAGAAAAGTACACATTTGTAAAATATCCAAAGTTTTGTGGACACGACCATAATTTGTACAAAGCAGGAACACGGCATGCCATGTAAATCCATACCAAAAATTCAGATTAGAAGTACCGTTCATTACACCCCTAGTAATGTAAAGCCAATTAATCTGTCATAGACCCCCCCAAAATATTAAGACAAAACACATGTTTGTAGTTGTACAGTTATATTTTGTCATTCACAAAACAATTAGAAATGGACAAATGAAATGGATACATGAACATTCAACGTCACTTTTACCTTTTGCGACTTGACTGTTGACAGAGACAGCGATGGACACGCAGAGATCCACATGGACTCCACTTTGGTGTTTTGCTGAGTTATTTCTTGAATGCAATAGTGTGTCTCACCTACTTAATCAAAATGCTGGCACTTGCTACTTTCTTTGCCTCCATTTTGGCTTAGTGTGCAGTTTTGATCCATTAGAAAAGCCTGTGGCATAATTGTGGTAGTTAGCGAAAAACTACAATGTCAACCCTCTTGTGACATCATAGGTGGGTGACGCAGCTGGGGGACAGTGACTTCTAGTTACAGTTTCCATTTCACAGCGTGCTAGCAGGATGGTAACAAGGACAGTGTGTGATTAAAACACATTAAAAACACAATTGGACTCACAAGTTGTATTAATAGCCATGCAAAACTTGTGCCCTATTGTGCACAAATAGGAAAATGCATGCAAACCCAGGCCAAATGTTTGCGTTGACTTTAAACCAAAAGATACGCTGACTGGGGCATATGCTAAGCAAGGTTCCACGCTACAAGATACCCTTTTTGCCCAGGCAGTCTCCAGCCTCAGATACTACATGCACGCAGTGCCGAACATGTGATGCGCAGCAAGGAAGTCAAGCCATAAATAGAATGAGTTAAGAGTGCAGACTTAAGTCTCGCTATCTAGACAAATAGGACCTGGCCTTCACAATGCATTTCAGGAGACAAACTGATAACAATTTTTTATGACTTATTTATTGACTTTTTTATTTAACGTTTTTCAACAACCAGCAGAACATGAACCGAAAACATTGCAAAACTGTTAATTTAATGGCAAAGTTGCTGAGAGCACTTTAACTGAGAGTCTAAAATGCCAAGCCTTCTTTTGTTGCCCAACCTATTTAGTCCAATATAACTATGTGATTATTATAAAAGTACAACATTTTGTACTATTGGACACAAACCTAAATTTAATTTCATGCCTGTTTTAGAGTACCAATACTCTAAATACATGGGAAATTAATTGTTCGATAATATACATGTTTACTTCAAAATAACACTGTTAACTAAATAAAATAACAATTGAATTATTTTTGTTATAGAAGTCTGTCCTGTATGAACAGTATAAATTGAGAGTCCAGGTTTATGACAGGTGTATCAGGTGTATCCAACTTTCAACATTATTAAATCTACTTTGACAAAAAGAAAGGAGAGGTGCAGTATTTGTGTTTTCACGTGATGTTCAAGTTTGAATAAAACACCCTCTTCATTTAGCCAATGAAGATTAAGAAACATTAGTTTTAGATCTTGCTGCGTAAAAAGGGCCAAACTCCACCCCTGCGGCACCGCGGGTCGCGAGGGACAAAAGCGGCAAAATGTCTAAACAAAGATGCCAAGATATAGAAACGTGAGCGATCATACATGCTGGCTTAGCTCGTGATAAGATGTCGTCCATTTATCCCACATTTTCTGGACAATTTATCATTAGATTGCAAGGAACAAAGGGAACATCAACACAAGACGCGTACGTTTATGTGGTCACGGCAGACAGGCGATAGCATGCTTATCAAAATAAAGCGTTTTGAAACATTTTTATGATAGTTTAAATTGCTTTCAAACTAATTGTAGTCAATGTGTGCGTAAATTACAAGCTATATATTTATCTATTTAGCATCTACTGTACAGTACATCAATTCATACTATATATTACTTAAGATTGTTTTCAAGTTTTTAAGGTGTGGCTGCTTTTATTTTGTAGTGGCGGGCTACCACGATCAATTACATGTTGCAGAAATCCTGAGCTAAGTAGCAATGGTCTTTTAAAGCTGCTAGAATCCTTTGAGTGACAGCACCTCTGGTAAACTGTGTGCAAGGAGTGTCTGTCGGTGCAAAGACCACATTGACTCATTGTTACTACCAGCAGTGATGAATACTGGTTGAAAACTTGCTCATATCCATTCTGGTTTTCTGTGCTACTTGTAATAGTCTCACCAAGCATTAATCCCACTGACACCATCAAACATCCTTTTTGCATCTGTACTTTATTTAGACTGAATATGGCAGACACTGTAGTTGATATCAATATTTCTTTTCTGGTTCAATGTGATGTGTTTTGTTTGTTTGGGGTACAAAAGAACAGAGAAAAGCTCTTGACACAATACATCTTCGGGGAATTTTGCCCAGTACTTCAGAAATTGATGTAGTTTGCTTCACTTTTCATAATGGACAAGCTGGGAGCAAGAATAGTTGTGCCTCTCGACCTTATTTCACTCAGAACTTGCACGACGTCAGATGCTCAGTTGCATTAACAAGGTGGTAAAGCACAACACAGCGTAAACACATACAGCCTGAATCCTACACACACAGCAACACTAGTGCTCTGCTAAACCAAGATAACCCAGGTAGCTTCCGTTACGACAGGAGTTTTTTCACCAACTTTTTCCTGTGTTTCAGGTCAGCTTTTTGACATGTTTAGTTGGGAGGGGGGCAGGCTAGTGTTTGTGATGAGATTCTGCCACAGTTGAGCAGCCTGCTGGGGAAATACTTCCCCACACAAATGTTCCTTCTCCTCACGAAGACAGCTTTCATTTACATCATGTCAGTTTCCACGAGATTCCGCATTTAACAGTAGATCCCTTTTTACTGGCCAATTCAAACTCAAATCATAGAGCTCTACACATGGACGTGGTTTGATAGGAATGTCCGAAAAAAAGCTGCAGTTTTCAATCAGGCAATTATCTTGTCTTAATTCAAGTTGAGTATATTTCTTCTATATTTCTATAGATGAGTCGTCTTTCAGAGCATAATGACACATAGATGATATGTCAAGA
>QODF01000021.1:1919798-1963799 GCA_024372805.1 Oostethus manadensis
TCAGGGAGGCCGTTCCTCCCAACCACGCCCCTCCAAGTCACACTGTCATTGCCCACATGGGCGTTGAAGTCTCCCAGTAGAACTATGGAGTCACCAGCTGGGGTGCCGTCTGAACTGCCGTTTGGCGCGTACGCACAAACCACAGTCAGGACCCTTTCTCCAGCCCTAAGGCGTAGGGAAATAACCCTCTCATTCACTGGGGATGACTCTAACACAGAGGCACCAAGCCGGGGGCTAATAATAAGCCCACACCAGCTTGCCGCCTCTCCCCTGCAGCAACTCCAGAGAAGAACAAGGTCCAGCCTCTCCCAAGGGTTGTGGGTTGAGGTGAGTCTGACTATATCTAGTCGGAATGTCTCCGCCTCTTCCACAAGCTCTGGCTCCTTCCACACCAGAGATGTGACATTCCATGTCCCAAGAACCAGATTTGGCCGCAGAGGACCAGGTCCCCCGGACACCCGCCCTCGACCACTGCCCAAATTGCAATGCACTGGACCCTTATGCTTGCCCCTGCAGGTGGTGGGTCTGAGGGGGGGAGTTGCCGTGTGGCTTCTTCGAGCTAGGCCCGGCCATGCCCCACGGGTCAAGGCCTGGCCACCAGCCGGTCGCCTGCGAGCCCCTCCCCCAGGCCTGGCTCCAGGGTGAGGCCCCGGTATCCCACGTCCGGGCGAAGTGCGGTCACTCCTTTTTATAGGCGACGAACGTATTAAGTATTAAGTTTCATATTAAGTTTGATGAGATTTTTTGACTAAAATTAGAAAAATACACTTGGTAAGCTTGTGACTTTTTCCAGTGCACCTGTTGAGTCAATTTTGTGACAAATACCTTGAAAAGATAGGAAATATCCGGATTGGTACGGCCCTAATGTGTACCACGTGGAAAGTCTAAATGTCCTGTACTGAAAAATCAGATAAGAAATACATGTAATACAACAGTTTTCACAACTTGCCACATTTGCTTCTTGGTCATTTATTTCTCATTCAGGCCTCTAAATTAGGATTGTGACAACTGCTGACCACTGAAACAAATGCGCGCACACATTCCAGTCGATAAGCTTTAATCCTCAATTCCTCATGCTTGACTTTTGCTGACTTCTACTGGAACTGGGCACTTTCCAAAAACAACAAGGCCGGTTGCCAGCAGATAATAAAAAAAGCCAAGTTTAACGTGTAAAAAAACATACCAATATCAAAGTGTTGTTGTGCTTTGCTCCGCTAAGAAAATTCCATCTGAGATAAAAGTCGCCTTCACTAGAAAATTGTTAGTTTTCATGTACGAATAAATTGATTTTTTTCTTTGTCAGCGGCTGACATTTTTTTTTCCTTTCCTTTTGATTATTTGAAATAGTGCAACGCTGCCTGCCCTCGAAGGCCTGAACGGAGCAGCGAGACCCCGCTTGTCCTCGCACAAGCGACGTGCGTCACACACTTCAATGGTGTGGCGCTCGGGATGACAAATGACGAAAGTAATAGGTATAGACAACGCACACAGTGATGGAGGCCGTGATGATTCCCCAATCAAGTAACCCCCCCACTCACGGGACTGGAGACAGTGTGGATTAATGTGTCAGCTGAATGTCTCGAGGGTGCAAAGCCGCGTGTCCAATTAACTTGCGTTAGAAACGTAAATCTCTCTCTATCTCTCCCTCTTATTATTTTTTTGCCCGTATGAGAAGTCTGGCAATACGTGGATTCCTTGACTGGGGCGGACACTTCCCGCGGCGCATCAGACATAATCGGCGCATGCAGTGATTTGGAAACAAGGTTTCAAACTGAGTCTCACAGGGATCTCACTGGGCTGGGTCTTCACCCATTTGGATGTCTCTACTTCAACTTTTACATTTTTTTGGACACCCGAGCAGGAAGAATGTTGATTTTTAATGACTTCCCGTGTAGACGACCAAGTTTGCCAAAATCAAAGGTGGATTGTACAGGCCAAAGTAATTGAAGTATACTTGATATCTGCCTCTGATTTTTTTGTTTTGTTTTTAAGGAACTTATCCTTAATGTCCTGTTAAAAGTATCCATCCATCCATCCATTTTCTATACCGCTTACCCTCATCGCGGGTATGCTGGAGCCTATCCCAGCTGACTTTAGGCGGGAGGCGGGTACACCCTGAACTGGTCGCTAGTCAATAGCAGGGCAGACAAACAAATATGTTTTTGGAATGTGGGAGGAAACCGGAGTACCCGGAGAACACCCACGCATGCACGTGGAGAACATGCAAACTCCTAACTGTGAGGCCAACATGCTAACCACTCATCCACCGTGCCGCCCTCTGTTAAAAGTATTCAAACAGCAAATCAATGAAAACATGTTTGCGAGGACAAGGTATGTATTCATAATCAGATACAGTGGAACTCCTCCCCGAGTCACCACTTTATCGTGGTGGAGGAGTGTTTGTGTCCCAATGATCCTAGGAGCTAAGTTGCCGGAGGCTGTCATGCCCCTGGTAGGGTCACCCATGACAAACAGGTCCTAGGGGAGGGACTAGACAAAGAATGGCTCAAATGGCCTTACTCGGGTGAGGAGAGGGGCGGAACTGTCAACTGATCAGCACCTGGTGGTGAGTTGGTTCCGATGGTGGGGGAGGATGCCGGTCAGACCTGGCAGACCCAAACGCATTGTGAGGGTCTGTTGGGAACGCCTGGCAGAGTCCCATGTCAGAAGGAGTTTCAACTCCCACCTACGGGAGAGCTTTGACCATGTTCCGAGGGAGGCAGCGGTCATTGAGTCCGAGTGGGGGATGTTTCGTGCCTCCATTGTCGATGCGGCCAATCGGAGCTGTGGCCGTAAGGTGGACGGTGCCTGTCGTGGCGGTAATCCCAGAACCCGTTGGTGGACACCAGTGGTAAGGGATGCCATCAAGCTGAACAAAAAGTCCTATCTGGCCGTTTTGGCCCATGGGATTCTGGAGGCAGCTGACAGGTATCGGAAGGCCAAGTGGTCTTCAGTTCTGGCGGTCGCTGAGGCAAAAACAAACGGACATGGGAGGAGTTCGGAGAGGCCATGGAAACGACTTCCGGATGGCTTCAAAGAGATTCTGGACCATCATCCCCTGTCTCCGGCGGGGGAAGCAGTACACAGTCAACACCGTGTATTGTGGGGACGGTGTGCTGCTGAACTCGACTCGAGATGTTGTGTACCGGTGGAGGGAATACTTTGAAGACCTCCTAAATCCCACCGACACCCCTTCCAACATGGAAGCAGTGCCTGGGGACTCTGAGTCAGGTTCGCCTATCTCTGGGGCTGAGGTCACTGAGGTGGTCAAAAAGCTCCTTGGTGGCAAGCTCCGGGGGTGGATGAGATCCGCCCGGAGTTCCTTAAGGCCCTGGATACTGTGGGCGTGTCTTGGTTGACACGACTCTGCTGCATTGCGTGGACGTCGGGATCGGTGCCCCTGGACTGGCAGACCGGGGTGGTGGTCCCGCTTTTCAAGAAGGGGGACCGGAGGGTGTGTTCTAACTATCGTGGGATCACACTCCTCAGCCTTCCCAGTTAGGTCTACTCAGGGGTTCTGGAGAGGAGGATCCGCCGGATAGTAAAATCTCGGTTTCAGGAGGAGCAGTGTGGTTTTCGTCCTGGTCGTGGAACTGTGGACCAACTCTATACTCTCGGCAGGGTCCTTGAGGGTGCATGGGAGTTTGCCCAACCAGTCTACATGTGTTTTGTGGACTTGGAGAAGGCATTCGACCATGTTCCTCGGGGAATACTGTGGGGAGTGCTCCGGGAATATGGGGTATCGGACCACCTATTCCAGGATGTTTATTCCCTGTATGACCGGTGTCAGAGTTTGGTTTGCATTGCCGGCAATAAGTTGTACCCGTTTCAAGTGAGGGTTGGACTCCGCCAGGGCTGCCCTTTGTCACCGATTCTGTTCACTACTTTCATGGACAGAATTTCTAGGCGCAGCCAGAGCGTTGAGGGCTTTCAGTTTGGTGGCCGCAGGATTTGATCTCTGCTTTTTGCAGATGATGTGGTCCTGTTGGCTTCATCGAGCAGTGACCTTCAACTCTCATTGGATCGGTTCGCAGCTGAGTGTGAAGCGGCTGGGATGGGAATCAGCACCTCCAAGTCTGAGTCCATGGTTTTCGCCCGGGAAAGGATGGAGTGCCATCTCCGGTTAGGGGTTGAGGTCCTGCGTCAAGTGGAGGAGTACCTCGGGGTCTTGTTCACGAGTGAGGGAAGGATGGAACGTGAGATGGACAGGCGGATTGGTGCAGCGATGCAGACTCTGCCCCGGTCTGTCGTGGTGAAAAGAGGGCTTTGCCAAAAGGCAAGGCTCTCAATTTACTGGTCGATCTGCGTTCCTACCCTCACGTATGGTCATGAGCTTTGGGTAGTGACCGAAAGGACAAGATCGCGGGTACAAGCGGCCGAAATGAGTTTTCTCAGCAGGGTGGCTGGTCCCTTAGAGATAGGATGAGAGGTACTGTCATCCGGGAGAGACTCGGAGTAGAACCGCTGCTCCCCCACATTGAGAGAAGTCAGATGAGGTGGCTCGGGCATCTGGTTAGGATGCCTCCCGAACGCCTTCCTGGGGAGGTGTTCAGGGCACGTCCAACCGGCAGGAGGCCTCGGGGAAGACCCAGGACACGTTGGGGAGACTATGTCTCTCAGCTGGCCTGGGAACGCCTTGGCTTGCGGCAAGAGCTGGACGAAGTGGCCGGGGAGAGGGACCTCTGGGCTTCCCTGCTTAGGTTGCTGCCATGTGACCCGACCTCGGATAAGCGGAAGAAAATGGATGGATGGATGGGATACAGTGGAACCACAGTAAGCGTCATACAGTAAATGTCACAAGGCGGCTCAGCTATGTAATGTGTATCCCAAAGCAGACGAACACGAAGGTGCAAAAATACTAACTCATCTGACTGATCAACACAATAGTAGTGAATAAAAAATGATTGAAGGCAAAAACTGCAAAGACATAAGGGAGTGCGGAAAAACATACCAAAGCAAAGTACAATTATGAACTGACAAAAACACACGCATAAAAAATAGCAAAAGTATAGACTATGGATGGCTACAGCAATGCGCATAGAATGGCACAGGCACAAGAAGACAGTCTGGCATGAGATTGCAGTCCAGAGTGAAGGCCTATTAATCCCTAATTGCAAATGCCAGGCAGGTATGCAACAGGCACCAGTGTGCGGCTCTGCCCAGGAACAACCAAAGAAGGGCACAGAGACAGAAAGCAGACAGCGGGAGCACAGTGCCCAACAAGAATCATGACAATTCATCTGTTGCAGGTCTGTCTCAAACTGGAATACATGCTAACCAAATTTTCCCATAAGAAATAATGCCAAGCCAATTAATCCGTTTTGGACACCCACAAATAATAACACAATCCACTTAATAAATATTTTTACATGCAGCAAACCATTTGAAATGCAAAGGAGGAATGAAAGGGATACTATGTCTTTAATGTCACTCTTACCTTGACTGAGAACGTGATTGTTGACATAGATGACTATGAGGCAGAGAGATCATCACAGACCACCCAACACGTTGGTGAGCTCTTTGTAGAATTCAGTAGTGACAAGATGTGCAACATGTTGCATGTGTAACATTGTGGCGTAAATTTTGGATATACAGTAGTGTTCAAAATAATAGCAGTGCAATGTGACTAACCTGATTAATCACTGTTATTAGTATATTTTTCTTGCTACATGGCAAACAAGTTACCAGTAGGTGCAATAGATTCTCAGAAAACAAACAAGACCCAGCATTTAGTTAAGGCTAATTAAGGTAGTTAATAGTTAATTATGGGGTGTGTTACAAAAAATAGCGGTATAAGGTAAGGTTACAAACTGAAAACTATTTTGTACAAACGTTTTTGTTTCTAGGATTTGGCAATCCTATGAATTACAGATAATATTTAGTTTTATGACCACACTTTTTTATAACTGCTGCACATCTGTGTGGCATGGAGTCAACCAACTTGTGGCACCTTTTCTGCTGTTATTCCACTTTGGGCCTTGGACCCAAAAAGAACAATTTTACTCTAATCAGTCCACAAAATGTTCCTCCATTTCTCCTTAGGCCAGTTGTGTTCTTTAGCAAATTGTAACCTGTTCTGCACATGCTGTTTTTTAACAGAGGGATTCTGTGATTCTTTTATAGATTAGATTATTTTATAGAATCTTAAATAGATTAGCTTCACACAGTCGTCTTCTGTCACAATACTTACAGGTAACTCCAGACTGTGTTTGAGCAACCTGGAGCTGATCGTTGGCTGAGCCTTTGCCATTCTGGTTATTCTTCTATCCATTTTGATAGTTTTTGTTGTTTTCTGCCATGTATACAAGGCATTTGAGATCATTTTAGCTGAACATTATTGGACCTCTTCATACGTTTTCCCTTGTCCAATCAACTTTTCAATCAAAGTACGCTGTTCTTCTGAACAATGTCTTGAACAACCCATTTTCCTCAGGCTTTCAAAGAGCAATGCATGTTCAACAAGTGCTACTTTCATCCTTAAATAGGGTTCACCTGATTCACAGCAGTTTTTTTCACTAAATTGATCACTGATTTAATGCCACTCTGCTTTTTTTTTTTTAACATACCCCTTTCACCAAAATACCCAGATGCACAGCCTAAACAGCCTGCATATCATGAATGCTGAGTCTTGTTTGTTTTCTTGGAATCTACTGCACCTACTGGTAACTAGCCATGTAGCAATAAAAATATACTACCAACAGTGCAAAATCTGGTTAGTCACATTGGACTGCAAATTATTTTGAACACTACTGCCAGTCATCCTTTGCCACAAGGTTGTTTGAAGATGGTGGGTGCCCTTACTCACACCCTTAATTAGTTTTTTTACAAATTTATTAATGTTCGATATTTTGTAGCTGAATACGTCAAATTATTAGTTTTAAAAATATGCACATATAAGGAAATGGTACTTGCTCTTGGCTTAAATTTGTCAGGATCGGCATAGCCGAGGTTTTGGATCCCAATTGCAGAGACGAGACGAGTAAAGGATAAGCAAAAATATTTAATACAAAGTATCCTCAATGAGGGAGAAAAAACAAAAACAAAAATGTCACCAAAAGTACAAAGTAAAACAGAGTCCAAAGACTAAGACGAAGCCAAGCTACACAAAAAGAGAAGAAAACACAAAACGCTGCTGGAAAAACACTAAATGCAAACTAAGGGAGCTGCTGAATTTAAGACAAGCAGAGAAATGCTCTCAAAAGCACCCAGATGGAATGGTGAACAGAAAAACCAACACACTAAAGCTAAGGGACGCAATCCAGGAGAACGTGAGGAGGCGTAGAGTCCAAACAACGATCTTGCAAAGACTGTTTGATGCTGCCATGCTTAAAAAGGCCAGATTGACAATGGGCTGCACGTGTGCGTGCTGATGGACCCAATTCATTATAATCATTTTTGCTTCTCACGGTTAATCAAAGATGTCAATACGTTTGATTAACCGTTTATTTACAATTAATCACATCCATATCAGATCCACTGGCCACCGATGAGGAGGAGGTTGAGGAGGATGAAGGGGGCGGCAATAGGGGCTTAGGAGGTGATGGCCAGAAGGAGACATTGCCACAGAGGCAGACGGGACAGTAAATATTAATCAAAAGGTTTGTGCTGATTCAGATACAGTAGTTACTTCAAAAAGTGGTTGTTGTGATTATTAAATGCATTCAAATGTGCCTGATATTGTGTAAACAAGCCTGTGGGGTTTTGGTGGCGTGTGCGCACTGTGCGCCAGTCAGCCAAATTACCAAAAGACCGGTTGTGCTTCGCCTTACGCCGAGACTAGACCAGGATGGAGCTGGCGAGCTCTCAGTGCACCTTTGGCGAAACCTATTGGCACAAACAACGCCAGGCTGAATCAGTCGGCACCTCCCCCTGCTTCGCCGCCACACCCATCGTGGCGCGCCTCGGTCCACCAAATTACCAAAGTGGCTGCGCACTGTGTCACGCTGGACACGACCTGCGCCACGCTGCGCAACCCACAAAATTAGTGCCCTCCATTTCAACCAATAAGAGACTTTACCTTACCACAAATAAAATAATCATTCACAGTCTTATAACTCCTACTGTCTCCCTTTTCTGCATCCCTGCAGAAACCTTGTGATTAGCTGTAATTTTAGTTTTATTTGACTGTGGTTTTTATTGGAGAAGTACCTATTAGCAGTTTATTGTGCTTCATTTTAAAAATCATTAACGCTAAACCACAAAAGCTAAGCAGTTTTAAGTTTTGCATTTTGCTCCCTTACTTACCAAAAAAGAGCGGAACCGGGACTTTATAACCAATGCAAGGTCGTGACTGGGGCGTGACGTTACGCCCCGAGTAATTACCCTGCTGAACGCACAGCGGAACGCTAAACATTAGCCCTTCTCACAATTCTGGAGAGCGGTGTTGTGTGCATGTGTTGTCGAGGCGTGTGGAAGCTCACCATTCAAAAAGTCTTCCTTCAGGGACAAACGTTGGTGGTTATGCTGGTGAAAAACAACTAGGTCAGCCATGCGAGGTCGGCGTTGGAAGGCCACATCGCAAAACGAGACCTCCAAATGCACTCTCGGAAGGTGCAGAAATGTCACATGAAGGTGGACCCACTAAGAGCACAAGCTAAAAGAGCTCTGCTTTTTTAATATTCTCATCAACAGATTTTAAAAAGCAACTCATGCAGACCGTTTCCACCGCGACCCAGCAGGGACCCTGGAGTTCCTCTGCAAAGTTATTTCCCGACCAAGGTTCTTCTCGCCACAGGTGCGAGCGGGGTGTTTGATTCTAATCTGCGGAAATCTAAACAAGAATCAGCCGAGCGAGTGGGCTGTCAGATCAATCAGATCCTGTTTAATCCAGAGGAGATTTTGCCGTGAAAAAGGTTTCTCCCGACCTGACAGATGAAGGCAGCCGACCACAGACCTCATCGCAACGTTTTTAAGTGAACAACAGAGGAAATGAAAAAGCGCGGGCGGAATGGGAATGGGGTTTTAACAGGCGAGGGGGGAGGGGGGGGGGGGTGTTCGCCACAGGGCTTCTTTCGTTAGTTTGATGACAATTAACTCTTTTTACGTGATACTGAATGATTTGGAACCACGCGTGCAAATTGCATGTGACATCCCGTTATGCATCCCATTGTGACAAATATCAGCCGCTCGGCCTCGTTTCGTGATGTAGTTTGGCGTAGGATTCATGTGAGCTGCCACTGATGTATAATGCATGGGGGGGGGGGCTTTGGGGGATTTTCCTCTATGTGTTGAAGCTTTGCCATATAATTCTTTCATTATCTGGCTTGATTTTCCTTTTCTTTTGGTAGAAGTGAAGTCTGGACATGAGTGACTGGGATGTTTCCAGCAGCTTTAAGTGCTCAGGGAGTCCGCTTAAATACGGACGGCTGGATCTAGGAAACAGGAAGTGGCGAGGCAGAGCAGGAAGCCGGGCGGGAGTGCTGAGCCACGCTTGTAAACGGCTCCAAAAGAGTGCAGCGACAAGGACGCAGGCTATAAAAGAGATTCCTCTCAGTGGAGAAGTGTTTATGAGGAGCGCGGCAGAAACAACGTAAGGACTGCTGTCATGTGTCATCACCATCAGCCAACGTGTGTGTGCACTTTGCCGCCGAGATGGGGGGAGGCGGGGTGACTCAGTGGCGACTTCCTCCGTGCTGCCGACAGCGTTCCCCTCCACTGTCCGCCAGTATCGACAAAGACAATTGACCCGTTTAATCTGCAAAGTGAGCGAATGGTAATTTCCTCGTCCTTATCGGATCCCGTCAAGGCACGCTCGCATGAGCCAGCATCCATAATGGATGCACGGCTGTAATTCCAAGTGCGTTACGTAACAGCTCCACTGAACCTTCAGGCGGCCGTGGGTGAGGAGGTGGGTGAGCAGCGAGGGCTTGGCGGCGAGTGAAGCAGGAGGGAGGACAGCGAGGAAGACAGAAGACGAGGGAGGAAAATCGGGGACGATGAGATAAAATGAGAATGGAGGCAGGAGGAGGAGGGCGAGGGGGGAGCGGATGATGCGAGAAGCCCAATCCCTAAACAAGACAAACACTTTTGCTGTGTCTCAATTGCTACTTTTGAAATGCAAAAGTGCGTTTGCACTAAAGTAATGAATTATGCACTGTGCTCCCCATTCTCACGTTCTTTGCCGGGAAGTAGGATTCCTTCTTTATGAATGGAATATGTTCATATAGGCCTGTCACGACAATCGATGAATGAAATGATAAAAAACTCGATAAATTACCATGCACATGCATGCATATTTTTCTCATCTGTTTTTTACCACGCAGGCTGGATGACACAATGAAGTGACACATTATGATACGCATACACAAGAGTGTAAGGTCCTTTGATTGCTGCTCCTTTTAACGTAGCATTCATTCATTTCCTCCAAGTGTACGCACTGCGCATAACTTTATCGTCCTGCTTATCATCGTGGCAGACTTTCTTCTCCGTGGCTTGCTCTCACGATCTGCAGCTCAGCCGGCTGTCTTGTTAGCGTTTTTGCTTATGACCTTTAAAGAACGTTTGCAAGTGCACCAATTGAGACAAAGCCTTGGATTGTACCACATTCACAAATGTGCTAAAATGCCTTTTTGTTGCTAGTGACCATCATTCTTAACCTTTACCGTGCAAAAAAAAAGACCTAAAATGTGGAGGTTATTTGAGAGACAATTGGTTATAATATTATTGAACTACCAAATGGGAACGCCTTGTAGCACTGAGACGACTTGAGTTCTTAGGTGTCCTTCGATCTTCATCTTAATAACTGTATGCTTTTAACTTTGTGAGAACACTTTGGCGAAGGTCCCAGTGTGTTCCACAAAGCAAGTCCATGGCTATGTTCACACTGCAGGTCATTCATTCATTCATTCATTTTCTACACCGCTTATGCTCATTAGGGTCGCGGGTCACTGCAGGTCAATTCCGATTTTTTTTTGCTCATATGCGACCTGTATTGGGTTTTTTCATGTCAGTGTGAACAACACAGTTTAGATTTTCTTCAAATATGACGCAGGTCTCATTCGTATGTACAGTAGATATAAATCGGACAAGTAAGCAGTGCCACTGCACTTTTACCGAGACTTTAAAGCAGCACCTACATGCACCTTGGAACTGACGTGGCAACAAACTTCCGTACCAACGTCCTCGCCATCTTTCTTCTTATTCTTCCACATGGAATCATTTGGTTGAGAAAATATTGACTTGCAAACATGTTAAAATTTAGGGCCGCACGGTGGCTGAGTGGTTAGCACATTGGCCACACAGTCAGGAGATCTGGAAGACCTGGGTTCAAATCTCCGTTGGGCGTGTGTGGAGTTTGCATGTTCTCCCCGTGCGTGGGTGGGTTTTCTCCGGGTACTCCGGTTTCCTCCCACATTCCAAAAACATGCATGTTAGGTTAATTGGCGATTCTAAAATTGTCCATAGGTATGAATGTGAGTGTGAATGTTTGTTTGTCTATATGTGCCCTGCGATTGGCTGGCGACCAGTCCAGGGTGTACCCCGCCTCTCGCCCAAAGCCAGCTGGGATAGGCTCCAGCATCCCCGTGACCCTAATGAGGATAAACGGTACAGAAAATGAATGAATGAATGTTACACATTAGGTGAATTTGCACATAGTATTGAATTGGTATCGCCGATACCAGCCTGAATTTGATCCAGTATCGAATCCGGAATGAAATCAATGGTATCGCACATCAGCGGATCACACACTGCGGCAGTCTTTACTTTCGTAAACACACGGAAATGCGATCGATGTCATGCTTCTGCACATGCATGTCACTTTCCAGGTGCGTTGCGTTCACATCACAAGCATTTGTTTGGTACCACCACATAAACAATTGGATTTCGAACTAAAAATCCGAACTGGGAATTCTACCCTACAGTGAGAATGCAGCCCAAGATTGGGTGAGTTTGCTGTGGAAGAACCTTATCAAAACACCAGCCAGACCCCGTCTAAAGCTGTTCTAGTTGAGTTTTTTCCTCTTAAACACTCTCTGTGTGACCTGCTCAGAAGTGACACGTACTCAGCAGTGTTAGGAGTGCAGGTTGATTAGAAGGGTTGGGCCGCTGACATTTGTGTTCTGGGAGCAGGTGTGAACAGGAGGCCCCGAGGTCCCCACGGCCACATTCTTCTCAAGGTGGGAAAGCCAACTGAAGAGGAATCCATAATCCTTCACACACTCATTAACACTTTTATCGCTCAGCGTATGTATTTTTGAAAAAATCCCACAATCCCGAACTCCCTGTGGAGGAACAAAATGCCATTCCGTTTCCATCACATTGTGTACAGACGCCTTCCTTTACTTGTAAACAAAATGCGGCTGTTCCTCTTTAGGGGAGACTCACTGGCATTTCACTTTGCAGACACTTCAATAGATACTCCTAAATAAACAAATGCCGCCAGTAAAAGAGGACCAGAAATGACCAGTACAAACATCTTTTTGGGCACAACCGATATGGTCTATAGTACAGTATATGGTCTGTTTACATGTATGATATGATGTGATATGAATAATTTAGTAATACATTTAACATTATTGAACAATAATACATTATTATGACATAGCCTTTAATAACAGGGGAAAAAACTTTACATATTCAGTACTGTATTTTCCAGACTATAAAGCACACCTTATTCCTAGTTGGCTGGTCCGGCGTCGTATAGTCAGGCGCAATTCTTATTTCGTATGGAATCACAGGAGTGCTAAAATGAAAAGGACATGCATGTGGAAATATAAAAAGAATCAATAATACAAAAATATATGAATGTGGTCATATTCTTTTTTCATTTTGTTTTGCTTTTCCATTTGGCTATTGCTTCATCTGTATTGTTTTTGTTTTTTCTATTTTGGCGTTTATTTCGCAGTTTAGTCTTTGGCTTTTTCATTTGCTCTTTCTCATTGCATTTACCGGATGGCTGAAGCTGGCGACAAAAAGCAAAGCAAAGACAAATAAACTGTGGGCAGGTCCTTCTGCCAGGATGACTAGTCAATACCTGATCACACGATTCCTGCTTGCAGTGTCTATGTAGCAGCTACGTTTAATCGTAGCTCTGAGCGCGGGTGACCGGGAGCGGGTGACGGACAGGAAGAAACGTTGCTATCATGCCACCATGCACATATTTTGAGTGGACTTATAACTTTTTATCCAAACAAATTTTGGAGTTTGTTTGGAAAAACAAGTTTAGTTTTTCACATTATCCAGACTTTTGAAAAATGTATTGTATTTTTAATATTTCAACTCTGTGCTTTTAAAATTACATTATTATTTTCTCATAATATTACGAGTTGTTTCTTGTATTACTGTATTACTACTTTTTTCTCATATTTTGACTTTACTCGCATAAAAGCACAGCTTTTTTTTTCCATTTCTGTTTTTTTTATTTATTTAATTTTTCAGTTATTTAAACTTTTGTTTTGGCAATTTCTTCTTGTAATTATAACTTTATTCCCAAAATATTTTTCCTTTATTCTTGTAACATTATAACATTATATGCAACCAAATTTTCTCAAAATTACCACATTATTTGCTGTTTTGTTTGTTTGTCATAATATTATGACTTTGAAGAAAGTCTTTATTTCTCGATGCTAAATGATGTTAATTTTCATTTTAGTATTTTGACTTTTTTCATGTAAAATTGCAAATTTGCTGGGGTTTTTTTTTTTTTTAGTGTTCTTGTTAAAATATATTTTTTAAATTTGCCGCGGGGAACTAAAAAAACAGCCGGGGGCCTTGGGCCACACTCAGGACATTTCTGGTTTAGCCTATTCAACCTCTCAGGTATGTTCTTTATGCTATTGTGTAGCTGAATAAATGGTATCCATATATTTTATGAAATACATTTCCAAATAAACTTATAGTCCAATGCATCTTATAAAAGCTTTTTGCCCCCTTATGAGTGATATTTGGGAACGGTGTGACTGAAGAAAATACTAAATATACTGTATCTCCTTAGCACACTGTTTTTTCAGTGGATAATGATACTCAAAGCTTTATCAGCAACTTTGCCAGTATTTGTTGATGCAGAGTAGGCTGGTGCATTAGCGCCTAACAGGTGTGCCTAATGAAGGAGAGACCGGATGGTTCCAGGTGGACACTGGAGATGACTGAGGACACATGCTGATGCCAGCTGTCTACTCTTGCGGTCAGGTCCCTCAGGATGCCCGTTTGAACAGCTTCTGCATTTCCCCGCACTTTCCTGCACAGTGAATCATGGAGCTGGAGGCATAACATGTTACGGCGAGTCAGACATCCCTCTTGCTCAACGGCGACACGTTAAAAAGGATGT
The DNA here is from genome assembly GCA_024372805.1 of Oostethus manadensis. Taxonomy (NCBI): domain Eukaryota; kingdom Metazoa; phylum Chordata; class Actinopteri; order Syngnathiformes; family Syngnathidae; genus Oostethus; species Oostethus manadensis. The sequence goes on from QODF01000021.1 coordinate 1,934,065, forward strand.
GATTGATTGCAAATCTTCAAAACTGAATATTTCATCAGCTTGCATTGATATTTACTGCTCTTCTCCGGCTTTTGGAATGGGAACGGAAACATCATCTTTCATATAAATGAAAGATTTTCCTCTTTTGCCACGGAACTTTTGGGAAATATTACCGCCAATGTTTTAGGGGGAGTCAGTGTCGCTTATGATCTGAAGCGCAATCAGCTTGTGTGAGTAAACACAAACAGATTTGAAGCAAAGTCACCATAAATTCCCGAGGGCCTTCTTGTCCTCTGCTGTCGGTTCTCATGTGTCACGATCTCTGATCGCAAACATGCACGCCATGCATCGATGTGGCACGCCGGACAGGATGTCGGCCTTGTTGCATACGCCAATTAAAGTACACAAAATTGAAAGGAGCTGCATTTGCTTGCGCTAAAGCTGCCAAAAGACAGCAAAGTCTTAACTTTTGATGAGCACTGAGAGACGAGCATACAAACTCCTGAAACTGTAATCCTTCTGATTTTTTTCTGCACATTTTTTATCACACTTAATAGCATCACCATCGCTCAGGGGTTAGAACTTAGTTCACGGCTGAGCTATTACTTTTCTACTGCTTTCTTAAAGCTAAGGAAATATTATACTTTTTTCCTGCAAGAGGCTGAAAGCCATCAAAAAATCGAAAATCATGTCATCACTTAATGAAATTATGCATCCAAATGCCATAGGTATACTTCTTACAGCCACCAGAGGGCAAATATTCATTGAATATATCAAGCTATGTTATTAAACGCGGAAAAGCAATGGCATCCAGGAGAGACTCGGAGTAGAACCGCTGCTGCTCCACATTGAGAGAAGCCAGATAAGGTGGCTCGGGCATCTGGTTAGGATGCCTCCCGGACTCCTCCCTCTGACCGGTAGGAGGCCTCTGGGATGACTCAGGACTTGTTGGAGAGACTATGTCTCTCCACTGGCCTGGGAACATGTCGGGATCTGCCGGGAGGGGCTGGACCAAGTAGCCAGGGTGAGGGAAGTCTGCCCCCGTGACCCGACCTCGGATAAGCTATACAGTCAGGTTTAGTTTTTTAATAAACGCCAGTTTCGATGGTGATGATTATTTGGTTTTTGTCAAAGATCTGAAATTTTATTTGGATTTTTGGGTTTTATCCTACAGTATTACACGTAACTCACAAATCAAATGCCCAAACAAGCCCCTTGGGTGTTGCTGACTCACTGTCACAGTTAGGAGTGCCAGCAGTTAGGAGTGTTAGGATGTACGGGAAGTACAAGTCAACCATGAGTTTCATCCGTCCCTCATTTATTTTGCATTCTTTTCTCAAGGAAAGCAATAGCTATTCACTATAAAATATATCTTTTTTGTCAATATTATTGGGTCTCTGGAACAGATGCAATCCATTTAGACCAGTGGTTCCCAAAGTTTTTGCTTTGGGAACTGTTTCTTAAATTCACTCATTCCAGTCCATTGTTTGAGTTCTTTGTTCAACCTTTTCCATAATTTGATTCCATATACTGAAGTACTAAAGCGTTGCTAAGTGTTTTAAATTACATTCTCCCCGAGGTAATATTTCTCTTCTCATTGAGAAGAATTGGATTTTCTTAACTAACTAATCCTTCGCTGAAGGTTCTGAACTCCCTTTTCCATGGATGCCATTCAACTTTCCATATCTGAGGCCGTAGCCACTTCTTTAGATGGCAAAGCAGTTTGAAGTAAATGAACACACCTCTGCTGGTTGCAGACTACCACTCAATTTGGCCCTAATCTCTTCAATAATCTAGAAGGTATGGGAATGGTGTAGAAATAACAGAGTACCGCGTTTTTGATGCACTACATCAGACTTCCTCTAGGCACTTAAAATTAGGGAAGTCAACCATCTGCCTCATGCCAATAAAAGCCAGGCTTTCAGGATGCTGGCTGATGAGAAAGTTCAGTGTAAATAAGGAACGGGAGCTATGGCTACGACTACGACTTACTCCTGTCTTGTTAGTCAAGGGACCTTCTCAACCCATAACAACACTTCCAGCCTTCAAAAGAAGAGCGCTTTGGACTACATCATGTTCACTTGTCTTAACAAAATTAGGGTGCCATAAAAAGTAGCTCACACCAACATTGAGGCGCGCACTGAACTGTGTCGGGGGGTGCGTGAGAGGCAGGGAGGACATTCAATATTAGTCCATACCCCCCATTATGGATTCATTTGTCATACTGAAGTTCAAGTTCTGTCCGTGCAGTACAGATAAATGAATAGATACCATCAGCTTCCAAATAGTATTTCACATCGGGGGAGTGCAAAACATTTTATCCCCCAGTGAGGTTATGATAGAAAATAATTGAGAACCACTGACCATGCAGAGGTTTCTGACTCTGCCCCTGAAATGAATACCATTGAGAACCGGAATCCAAATGAGGAATTGAAACCAGAATTGTTCAAATTCAAACGATGCCCTACGCTTTGTATCGCAGTGTATAATGAATGTTTCTAACATGATATCATTGGCAACACCCACTGAGTGGAGCCGAGAGGAGACGCATCAGGAAATGTGGTCATCCAGAAAGTACATTTGTAATGGACAAGCACACTTTGAAACATATTTGTTATCCTTTTTATGTTTTTTACTCATCTCTTGCAAATGCATCATTCCAATTATGCAAATTAGACAATTACATCCCCACGTCATTCCACCCATCGCCACAAATAGATTGCCATCCTGTGGGGAATACTGGTTTGTTTGGGATGAATCATCTCCAAGCATGTGCACAGGAATTGAAACTTCTATTGGAGTGCAACTCGAGGTCAAGTAGATTGGGCCTGAAGGTCCCCTCATCAATGTGCAGCTTTAGTCTAGATTGTTATGTCCTCCATGTGTGCTGACAGCCTTACGACGAAATCCTGAGATTATTTCTTATGATAGTGCGGTGTTGAAAACTTCAAAGGTCAGTCCACACGCTCGGACATCTCGCCTGCTGCTAAGTCCTGTAGAGCGCAGATGCACAGATGGGTGTAAATCGGTAAAGAAGATATCAGTCAGATGTTTATCTTGTAGGTGGACTTTGCACAGCTGGTGTCTTAGGCGTCCTCAACGAGACGCTGAGCTCCTGCAAACATCTTCGAAGAGAGAGTGCGAGCATCTCCGCTTTTTAAGCTTGCCGCCTGCTCATCTTGGCAGCTTTTTTGATGTGAAGGATTCAAGAAGGAGGAAAAAAGGACAAGGCCCGATGTTGTTCTCATGCATGTTTTAAATGCTGGAAGGCACGTGGAGGCAAGGCTGGCCCCAGGCAAAGTGCATGTGGAATGATGGCGGCCCTGACCTGAGAACATCTTTTACCTTCAAACTGGAGACAATCACTTATTTTGCCTCGCAAATCACACAATTAGCAAGCACACTTACACAGCACAACACATTCGGAAAGCTTCCATCTGGCTGGAGGGCCACTTGGAGCTGCAGAGTTGGCAGAAATGTCCGCACATCCCGTGCCACCTCTGGAGGACACACCGATAATTTGCTTCACTTGCTTTAGCACGCAGGCAAAATGTAGAAGTCCAAGTCAGACCCCCTGAGGACACCAAAAGCCAGCCCAACTAACTCCCAGCAATCATGGCTGCCCTCTTGTTTAAATATACTTTTTAAACTCACTTGACAGTTCATTTGGTTTAAATTAGAGGCATCACAATATTTATGTTGGATCCCATATCCCATATTGTACTATTTTGGTCTACATCTAAAATCTCCAATATAAGCACTCCAGTACAGGCAGTCCATTCCCTACTAGGTCCCGGCATGTCTATCCAGCAGCGGCCGGATAGAGTTCACATGATCACAGTAACAGTGTGTGCTAACGTGTTAACAGAGCAGCAAGGGGGAGTGATGTCACGTGGGTGGCAGTATTTTTTGTTGCAGCTAAACCTGCCATGCATACGATTCCTGTGGTGGCACAGAACGGGGGAAGTTTAATACGAGCAACCCCGGTTCGCATTTGATGCACGTCTCAAAAATGTGGCATGACGATATTTGCAAGACCACGGAGGCAAGAAAAGGCACAAAAAAAACCCCTCCCTCAATCAACCGATTATTTGACAATTATTGTCCTACAAAATTATTTACAATAAATTATATTATTTTGAGACCAGACTGGCGTCCAGTCCAGGGTGTACCCCGTCTCTCGCCCAAAGTCAGCTAGGATAGGCTCCAGCATACCCGCGACCCTAATGAGGGTAAGTGGCATAGAAAATGGATGATGAATGAATGAGACCATTTTTTCAATCATGTAATGATAACATATGGTTTAATAATGCAAGTGCACAGTTTCAAAAGCAATACACTTTCATTTGTCCAGAATTGGAAATAAAATAAATAAGTAATTGATAAAAAAACCAAATAACTTCATAAATTTAAAAAAACCCAAAACAATGAAAATAAAAAATACAATTGTATTTTTTTAGGAAATATTGGAATTCATGATTTAAAAGCAAAAACAATAAAAATCGACCTTTTTTATGTTAAAAAAAATCAATGGAGTATTAACTCTCTGTACATAAAATTAAATGTGTTGTTAGCACAAGCACCTTCCGCGGAAACATGATGTAAAACAACAGTTTCCCCAAGTGTATTTATTAGAAAAAATTTGATCAGTAGAGAACCGAAACGTAATGTGTACCATGAACACTACACCATATTTCTGATTTGAAATCTTTCGTTATTGTCTGAATATTGACAGAAAAACTGACAAATAACCTGTAAGTAAAGTTCACATTGTGTGTCAATGCAGAGGTGAGCTCATTTGCATACACACTTTCTTGATTCACTAGCAACATTGTGTGTGGAATGTGATCTTTACGTTTAATGAGGTGTAACGTTTTGTCGGAGTTTGGTACATGTTTTGGATGCAGCAAAATACGTTTGGTGCACAATGATGTGTTATACTTCGGCATCGCAGCAGCTGAAACACAGTTCCACCGTTTTGTGTTATTTATGTAATTGTCTTTGCCACAAACCTTTCCACGTCACAAAAGGACAATGCGCAGGCAAACGGACTGAAATTGCCACGAGATTGTGTTTAGTACACAACAGGCACACAGCAACCCCGCCTCACACGCCCGACCACTCTTGTTAATGCACAACATATGCACACGCATACAAAAGGGGAAAGGGAAAACATGCTTATTTTAATGCACAACACACAAATGCAGAGAGAAACTTGGCAAATGGGACAACATAGTAATTAGGATTGGCGCGGGGGGCAATGCGTGGCGACTTGGCTGGTCTTGGTTGTGGAATGGGGGGGTGTGTGCCGGGGGTGCCAGGTTCTGCCAGCTTTCAATGGTCATGAAGGGGTGAATAGCAAACAATATCTGCCTCTCAGCCAACCGATCAGTAAACATCCATCCATCCATTTTCCACGCCGCTTATCCTTTAGGGTGATGGGGGGATGCTGGAGCCTAGCCAGGCAGACTTTGAGCCAGAGGTGGGGTAAACTCTGGACTTGTCGCCAGCCAATCGCAGGGCTCAAAAAGACAAACAATCATTGACACTCACATTCATACCTGTGGACAATTTAGAGTTGCAGATTAATCTAACATGGTCAGTAAAAATGCATATCAATATTAATTGTATTTATTTGTATGTATTATTCATTTTTCAATTAGTATTTTTGTTTGTGTCTGATTTAATGTTTTTTTTATTCTTATTTTGTTTAATTTACCCTTTTATGCATATGCATAGGCCGCACGGTTACTGAGTGGGTAGCACATTGGCCTCACAGTCAGGAGGTTCAGGGTTCGAATCTCCGTTGGGCATCTCTGTGTGGAGTTTGCATGTTCTCCCCGTGCGTGTGTGGGTTTTCTCCAGGTACTCCGGTTTCCCCCCACATTCCAAAAACATGCATGTTAGCTTAACTGGTGACTCTAAACTGCCCATAGATATGAATGTGAGTGTGAATGTTTGTTTGTCTGCCCTGCGATTGACTGCCGACCAGTCCAGGGTGTACCCTGCCTCTCGCCCAAAGCCAGTTTTTAAAAAGTAAGCTAGCATGTACCCCATCAATCTGATACGTGCAGTCCACCAGTGGGACAAAAAGGAGCTATCTAGCTCCCACCAGACAGGCAGCGAGAGCCAGGCAAAATGTGTAAACAAAAATGGCAGACAGTGGAAAGAGATTGAAACGTGAGCAACACACACTCTGGTGTGGATAGGCTTAGCTGTCGTCAATAACTACACATTTTACGGACTATTTTTGATTCTTACGATAAGGAATAAAGTGAACATCAACACAAGACGTGTACTTTTATCTGGTCAAACATGCGCCAACAGGGGAGACAGGCGATTCCGATGTATGTTTATCAAAATAAGGCACATTTCTGGGATATTTTCAATTGTTTTCAAACTAATTGTCGTTGATGTTTGCATAAACAATAAGCCATTCCATTCCACTTTCTTGCGCTTATCCAAGTCCAGGTCACGGGGGCAGCAGTCTCAGTAGGGAAGTCCAGACTTCCTGATCCCCGGCGATCTCTTCCAGCTCCACCGCGAGGACACCAAAGCATTCCCAGGCCAGCTGTGAGACATAGTCCCTCCAGCGTGTCCTAGATCTTCCCCGGGTCTTTCTCCCGGCTGGGCATGCCCGAAACTCCTCACCAGGGAGGCGCCCGGGAGTCTTCCGGACTAGATGCCCGAGCTACCTCAACTGGCTCTACTCTGAGCTCCTCACAGGTGGCCGACCTCCTCATCCTATCTTTTAGGGTGAGTCCAGCCCCTTTACGGAGAAAACTCATTTCCGCCGTTTGTATCCGCGATCTCTTTTTTTGGTCATGACCCATAACTCATGACCGTATATCGATCTGTAAACAGAAAGCGTTGCCTTCCGATCCGTCTATCGACCTCACCCTCCAACCGTCCCTCACTCGTGAACACGACCCCGAGATACTTGAACTCCACCACCTGAGGCAAGACCTCACTCCCAACCCGGAGGGTACAGTAGAATTTGGTTCCAGAGCTCAAACTGTGAGCTGCGGTGAGTCCGACTATATCTAGTCGGAATGTCTCAGCTTCTTCCACGAGCTCAGACTCCCTTCCCACCAGATAAGTGACATTTCAAGTCCCAAGAACCAGATTTGGCCGCTGAAGACCAGGTGGCCCGGACACCCGCCCTCGACTACTGCCCAAATTGCATGGCACCGGACCCTGCAGGTGGTGGGTCTGCGGGGGGGAGCTCCCGTGTTGCTTCTTTGGGCTGGGCCCCCCCGGGCGAAGGCCCAGCCACCAGGTGCTCGCCTGCGAGCCCCTCCCCCCAGGCTTGGTTCCAGGGGGATTCCCCGGTGTCCCACGTCCGGACGAGGTGCGGTCACACCTATTGATTTTTATTCATTAAGGGTCTTCGGAATCACTCTTAGTCTGGCTCGTCACCTAGAACCTGTTTGCCTTGGGAGACCCTACCGGAGGCATAAAGCCCCAGACAACATAGCTCCTAGGATCACTCGGGCACTCAAACCCCTCCACCACGATAAGGTGGTGATTCACGGAGGAGGTAAACAATAAGCTATATAGGTATTTATAATATACTGTAAACTGTATATATACACAGGTATATACATATATATACACACACAAATATATACTGTACATACTGTATATATCATGACAATATTTGCATCCATAATACCCTGATCATGTTGACAATATTTGTATCCAAAAACTATACAATCTCCATTTCCTTTATCCAGGATTTTTATGGCAAAATATGGGCTGTGGGATTATTCTGCATCATTGCTATTTAAGTAGCAAATAAATTGGCGAGTGAGTGCACTTTTTTTTTTCTTCCCAGTGACCCTCTGTGCACAAAATATCTTCCAACCTGACCCAAGCCAAGCAGATCACGTGGATTCCTTCCTCGCATTGGCAAAAAGGCTGGCGGGGTTGCACGTGTGTGCTCATCGAGCAGACAGGAAATGCAATCACACCTGATATAAACAATTAATTGGTTTCCTAGAAACGTGCTGACGGCTGAGGCTTATTTTAGCAACTTTGAATTGCACTCCCGCTTGATGAGAAGCCGACGTCACAACATAAGTCACCTAAAACAAAATAGGAACGTGTTGACATTCTGCAAAGATATCAGGACGTCTGACATCAGAATATGGTACTAGTGATGAAACGATTGCAACCAGCAAGCATTAGCTGATTACATACTGATAGAAATGTAATCAGCCATCATCACAAAGCTACAGAAAAAACTGAACCCACAACTTCCACACTTGGTTAAGACATGATAGCCGCTTATCCTCATTAGGGTCACGGGTATGCTGGAGCCTATCCCAGCAGACTTTGGGCAAGAGGCGGGGTACACCCTGGACTGGTCGCCAGACAATCGCAGGGCACATATAGACAAACAAACATTCACACTCACATTCATACCAATGGACAATTTAGAGTCACCAATTAACCTAACATGCATATTTTTGGAATGTGGGAGGAAACCGGAGTACCCAGAGAAAACCCACGCACGCACGGAGAGAACATGCAAACTCCACACAGAGATGCCGAGCGGAGATTTGAACCCAGGTCTTCCAGATCTTCTGACTGTGTGGCCAATGTGCTAACCACTCAGCCACCGTGCGGCCCAGACATGATAGCGCATAACAAATAACATAAATATAAATAACATCATAGCAGATAACCCGCATAGTAATTCTTTCAACAATATTCCTCTCTCCTACAGCGTCTATACAATGACCGTAAAATCTCGTTCATAACAATTAACTGGTTACAGATCTCACCATAACGAGTGAATTTCTGTTAAGTAGAATACCTTTTTTAAAATTTCATAGAGTATAGAAAACCTGTTTACCACCTTCCAAATACATTTTTAAGCATTATTAGAGTCCTGTACACATGAATTATAACCATATTAATGCTTAAAATGCGTAATGTAGACAAAAACTATGTAACTTTTGCTTTAATGTGCATATTTTTGACAAAAAATAGGCCATAGACAACCACAGTGACGATTTATTCATGAAAATATATATATTTTAAACGGTAATAGGGCGATGACTGTATATGCGGGGGATGACTGTATATGCAAATGTGTCATGGCAATTCCAATTCCAGGACATCTTAATTATGTCTGCCCCCAACCCACCGTAGCCACAAACAGATTACAGTCCTGTAGGAAACACTGAACATGATGGAGGTATTGTATCATCAGATGACCTACTGAGCCCCAAAGATTCACCTTAATCTCGCATCTTAGCACCCTCCATTACGTTCGAGTAGAGCATAGGCGGCGTCACGGGAGATGACGAGTTGACATTTCGTCAGACCAACTTAACAGAATAACGTCCCTGAATCTTTCCACGCTTTTTTAATGATGGACGGTAGTTTTTAATTGGATGCTGCTGTCTTGGCCTCCGCCCTTCCTCAGGCGTGCCCGCAATTAAGTGACATCTTGAGGATGCCATGGCGACAGCACCCTGGCATTTGCACATGAGGAATTTGATAACATGATGGGCTCTAATTTTGTAGATCATCGGCGAGGAGCAGGCGAAGGTGCACCTCGCCAATAGGTTTGTTTTTGGCGCATTAGGCAATTCCGTGCAAAATGCAATTCTGGCGCAGCCGGCCTTCATTACTCCTACCGGTGCAAGTGGCAAAGAGGGAGGAGAGAAGGCATGACTGGGTTTAACACAGCCGGGTCAAATCTTCACCAATCAAATGAGCTCCTCTCCTCACCTTTAAATGTGCCGCTTGCGAAGCGAATTGCAAGTTTCAGTGAATAAGGATGAAGGCAGCCGAAGACGGGCAGGCTTCTTCTGATGTTTTGTTCCGGGAGGTCCAAGCTCGCAGTGGCCGATCATGTGGTCACGCGAGCAAACCTCCACGGGCTGATGATGCAGAAGTGGCGTGGGAGGAGATTACAACTATCGCAAATCAGGTTTCCCCTGACGTACTCAGAACAGTTGCCCCGTGAAAAAAAACGTTAAATGATGTCAGAAGAAGGACAAAACAAAAACTATTAGAACACCGAAGGCCCACGGTGGCGGCCTCTCAGCCAGTGTAACACTGAGCTTGGTGGGGGGCCATTGTGTCCTCCAACCTCTCAGCTGTCAGTATTGAGGGTTTTAGTGGTGTTGAGGTTGGTATTACAGGTAAGGTAAGCATTTTTTCCCCACTAATAAAGACTTGTATTTAGTAACCTATATTTGAACCCCGCATAATATGAATAAACAATAACTATGCATAACGGGGATGAAACCCGAAGCAACTGTGCGTAAAAGACGCGTTGCCAAGCTTGTGGTCTGGCCGTTGTCACTTGTGTTTGCATGTGAGATGAACTTGTATTACCCAATTCATTATCATCATTTTTGCAATTCCCGGTTACACATCAAGATGTCAATAACTTTGATTAACGGTTCATTTACAACTAACCACATCCATATACGAGCCACTGGCAACCGCTGAAAAGGAGGTGGAGGGTGGGCGATAGGGACATGGGAGGTGCTGGAGACGGGACAACAGAGGCAGACGGGACAGTAAATATTAATCAAAATGTATGTGCTGATTCAAATAGTTACTTTACAGAGTGGGAGTTGTGATTATTAAATGCATTCAAATGTGCCTGACATTGTGTAAACTGGCCTGTGGGTTTTTGGTGACGTGTGCGCCAGTCAGACAAATTACCACTAGACCGGCTGCGCTTTGCTCTGTGCCGAGAGTAGACCACGTTGGAGCCGGCGAGCTTTTTCGCGCACCTTCCGCGAAGCCTTTTGCCGCGAAATTGTCACTAAGCCAAGGTGATCCAGTCAGCACCTCCCCCTGCTGCGCCGCCACACCCATCATGGTGCGCCTCTGTCTACCAAATTGACTGCGCACTGTGTTACACTGGACGGAATTACCACTGGGCAGAATGAGCCACGCTTCGCCACCCACAAAATTAGAGCCCGGTGTATCAGTTTGACTCATGTTTGCCCTTTGGCAATTCGGTTTTCGGCAGCAGTCACAGTAGGGAGGGCCAGACTTTCTAGTCCCTAGCCACCTCGGACAGTTCTACTTGGAGGACACCAAGGTGTTCCCAGGCCAGCTGTGAGACACAATCCTTTCAGCATGTCCTAGGTCAGCCCCAGGGCTTTCTTATGGCTGGGCATGCCTATAACACCTCACCAGGGACGCGTCCGGAATATATGCCACCTCAACTGGCTCAGGCACATGATCCTGACTGTGTGACGCAAACACACAAGGCTGGATCATCAGGTATGGAAGACATGATGGAAAAGTGGCATTGTTTATGTTCAGACATGATCAGTGTTTGGCATTGCTTTGAGTTAGTCTGGCATTGGTTTGGTGACATGATGGGGATGTGGCTTTGCTGACTTGCCTTCTGTTCACACATGATAGGAGCTTGACTTTGTCAAATAGGTTTAAATCAGATGAGACTGAGCTTGAACACGGATGCATTGCTGCCAATGCAACTCTGCAACCTGCGACCTTTTATTATTTCGTGGCATGTTAAAGAGACAGACAGACATACAGTCTGGTATGATGGATGGTATTCTGCAGAAAAGAAATGGAATTGTCCATCAAGCATTATTCAATGCTGAATCATCCTCACACAACATTGTGTGAGATAGCATATCTGCACCTATATATGCAGTATAAACAAGTGAAATGGTGATGGCTATAAAGACTCTTGCTTTTAATTATACTGTATATCCGGGAAGACAAAAATACCTCATATTGAATGAGAAAATTGTATGAATAGCAAAAAATATAGAAAAAGATATATGTTGAAAAAAGTAATTATACAGTATGAACACCTTGATAACATATATAAATTACCAACAGTACTTACAGCACAATGTAAGATGGCGAGGTTAAGCCTGTCCCAGCTGACTTTGGAAAGAGAGGATCTGCTTGATCTTGCGTCTGACATTGTAGAAATAAAAGTGTGTGTCAGACTTGGATTAAAATGAGTTTTTATGTACATAATCTAATGTGGGATCATATACTGTATTTGCACTAGTGTGCATGTTTGAAATTAATGCAAGGGTGTTTTGAATATTAATAATAGTTTGTATTTCTAAGAAATATTATTATCATATTATTATTTACATGATACATGGAGGTGCAGGTAAGTAGGATCCTATCTTAAAACACTTTACAGAGAATTTATGTGGATTTACTGTATGTCCGTCAATGAAGCAGAGGAACCAGGTCCGAGAAGAAGGTAACATTAATGATAAGTGTGAAAAATGTCAGCATATAATACAACTATATTTGTGTTTAATATTTTATTCTGTGTGTAACATATACATACACACAGAGACAGTAACTCGTATAGAAACAATAACTGTCTTCTTTTCCTTTCGGCTTATCCCTTCAGGGGTCGCCACAGCGAATCAATTGCCTCCATCTAACTCTGTCTTCTGTATCCTCTTCTCTTGCGCCAACTACCTTCATGTCCTCTTTCACTACATCCATAAACCTCCTCTTTGGTCTTCCTCTAGGCCTCCTGCCTGGCAATTCAAAACTCAGCATCCTTCTACCAATATATTCACTATCTCTCCTCTGGACATGTCCGAACCATCTCAGTCTGGCCTCTCTGACTTTATCTCCAAAACCTCTAACATGTGCTGTCCCTCTGATGTGCTCATTCCTGATCCTGTCCATCCTGGTCACACCCAAAGAGAACCTCAGCATCTTCATCTCTGCTACCTCCAGCTCTGCCTCCTGTCTTTTCCTCAGCGGCACTGTCTCTAAACCAAACAACATCGCTGGTCTCACCACAGTTTTGTACACCTTTCCTTTCATTTTAGCTGAAACTCTTCTATCACACATCACACCCGACACTTTTCTCCACCCATTCCAGCCTGCCTGCACACGCTTCTTCACCTCTTTTCCACACTCTCCATTGCTCTGGACTGTTGACCCTAAGTACTTAAAATCCTCCACCTTCTTTATCTCTTCTCCCTGTAACCTCACTCTTCCACTTGGGTCCCTCTCATTTACACACATGTACTCCGTCTTGCTGCGGCTGACCTTCATTCCTCTCCTTTCCAGGGCAAACCTCCACCCCTCAAGCTTCTCCTCCACCTGTTCCCTGCTCTCACTACATATCACAATGTCATCTGCAAACATCATAGTCCATGGAGATTCCTGTCTAACCTCGTCCGTCAGCCTGTCCATCACCATAGCAAACAAGAAGGGGCTCAGAGCTGATCCCTGATGGAGTCCCACCTTCACTCGGAACTCCTCTGTCACACCTGCAGCACACCTCACTACTGTCTTACAGTCCTCGTACATGTCCTGCACCGCTCTAACATACTTCTCTGCCACTCCAGACTTCCTCATACAATACCACAGTTCCTCTCTGGGCACCCTGTCATAAGCTTTCTCCAGATCTACAAAAACACAATGCAGCTCCCTCTGACCTTCCCTGTACTTCTCCATCAACATCCTCAAAGCAAATACTGCATCTGTTGTACTCTTTTTTGGCATAAAACCGTACTGCTGCTCACAAATGCTCACGTTTGCCCTTAGTCTAGCTTCAACTACTCTTTCCCATAACTTCATTGTATGGCTCATCAGCTTTATTCCTCTGTAGTTGCCACAACTCTGCACATCTCCCTTGTTCTTAAAAATGGGCACCAGCACACTTCTCCTCCATTCCTTAGGCATCTTCTCATTATCTAAGATCTTGTTAAACAACCCGGTCAGGAACTCTATTGCCACCTCTCCTAGACACTTCCATACCTCCACAGGTATATCATCAGGACCGAGTGCCTTTCCATTCTTCATCCTCTTCAATGCCCTCCTCACTTCTTCCTTACTAATCTTTGCTACTTCCTGGTCCACAACAGTCACCTCTTCTACTCTTTGTTCTCTTTCATTTTCCTCATTCATCAACTCTTCAAAGTACTCTTTCCATCTTCCCATGACACTACTGGCACCTGTCAATACCCTTCCATCCCTATCCTTCATCACCCTAACCTGCTGCACGTCCTTCCCATCTCTGTCCCTCTGCCTTGCCAACCTGTATAGATCTTTCTCTCCCTCCTTGCTGTCCAACCTAGCATACAAGTCATCATAAGCCCCTTGTTTGGCCTTTGCCACCTTTACTTTCACCTTACGCTGCATCTCTCTGTACTCCTGTCTACTCTCTTCAGTCCTCTCAGTGTCCCACTTCTTCTTAGCTAACCTCTTACTCTGTATACACTCCTGCACCTCCTCATTCCACCACCAAGTCTCCTTATCTACTTTCCTTCCAGATGACACACCAAGTACTCTCCTACCTGTCTCCCTGATCACAGTAGCTGTAGTTGTCCAGTCATCTGGAAGGACTTCCTGGCCACCCATAGCCTTTTTCAACTCCTTCCTAAAAGTCACGCAACACTCCTCCTTTTTCAGCTTCCACCATTTCGTCCTCTGCTCTGCCTTTACCCTCTTCATCCTTCTCACCACTAGAGTCAACCTACACACCACCATCCTATGCTGTCTGGCTACACTCTCACCTACCACTGCTTTGCAGTCACTGACCTCCTTCAGGTTACACCTTCTACACAAGATGTAGTCTACCTGTGTGCTCCTACCTCCACTCTTGTAGGTCACCCTATGTTCCTGTCTCTTCTGGAAGAAAGTATTCACTACAGCCATTTCCATCCTTTTTGCAAAGTCGACCACCATCTGTCCTTCAGCGTTCCTCTCCTGGATACCAAACTTGCCCATCACCTCCTCATCATCTGTTTCCTGCACCAACATGCCCATTGAAGTCCGCACCAATGACAACTCTCTCACTTTTGGGGATGTTCTGCATCACTTCATCCAGGTCTGAACAAAATTTCTCTTTCTCCTCCATCTCACATCCTACCTGTGGAGCATACCCACAAACAACATTGAACATCACATCTTCGATATCTAGCTTCAGGCTCATCACTCTGACACTCTTTTTACCTCCAGGACGTTGCTAGCAAACTCCTCCTTCAAAATCACCCCTACTCCATTTCTCTTCCTATCTACACCGCGATAGAACAGCTTGAACCCTGCTCCTAAGCTTCTAGACTTGCTACCTTTCCACCTGGTCTCCTGGACACACAATATGTCTACCTTCCTCCTCTGCATCATGTCAACTAATTCTCTACCTTTTCCTGTCATAGTTCCAACATTCAAAGTCCTATCTCTTCTCAACAAGAACCAATAACTGTAAACCACTTAAAGATTATCCTTTAGTTTAAAGTACATAGCTACATGAAGAGTAATTTTACAAATAATTGTTTACAGTTATTAGGAGATATAGTTGTTTATGATAAACATACATTGCACCATACCTAGTGTGAATGAGTTTATCAAAATGAGCATATTATATAAACCAATACAGTAACTTATTAAACTATGTATTGATGCAAGAGATGCAGGATATTGTTATTAGTATATGTATTACTAATATTATTATTAGTATTAGTATATTATTAGTAGTATTAGTATTAAGAGTTTAAAAAATTAGATACCATTCTTGGATGATCTAACATGACGTAATGAAGGCTACATTTTCGAGACTCTTATAATACAGTAATCGTATGCCTAAATAGTAGATGTGAAATCAATATAATGTACATCAATATATGCAAGACTATTGGAAAAAAAGGTCATTACTTAACTTTTTATCATAGTTTGCTTAACATTTTTTTAATTGTGAAATGTTTTTTATACAATTCCATGATTAATTATATGTACCTGTAAATCATATCAATATGCAAAAGAAACATTGAAGGAACAAACTGATGTTGCATCTGTTAAGATAATTTAAAATAATTCTTAATATTCATAGTGATTTTTAATTTCCAAAGTTATCTGATGATGATGAAATTAATGCTATATGCATTTTTTTATATGATATATACAGCTGTGTGAAAAAGAAACAGAGGTTGTACTTTTGGGAAGTTGTGTGTCCCATTGCATCTGGCATAAAGTAATGCTGCATTTCAGACAAAGAACTTAATACCAACAGTAAAATATGGTGGTGATAGTGTAATGGTCTGGGCCGTTTTGCAGCTTCAGGACATAGACGATTTGCTGGGATAAATGGAACAATAAATTATGCTGTCTACTGCATATTGTGAAGGACAATGTCCGGCCATCTGTACGTCACCTCAAGCTGAAGCCAGCATGGGTTCTGCAGCAGGACAATGATGTTCCAAATGTTCCAAAATGTTCCAGTACAGCGACCGCATTACTGAAGATGCTGCTCCGACTCGCCGGTAGACCTCATACTTCTCCACTCCGGCAAGACCTCACTCCCGACCCGGAAGGTGCAATCCACCCTTTTTCGACCTGAACCATGGCCTCGGATTTGTGAGTGCAGAGTCTCATTCCAGAAGCTTCACACTCAGCTGCAAACTGCCCCAGCAAACGCTGAAGGTCACACTTTGAAAAGGCCATCAGTACCACATCGTCTGTGAATTAATTAATTTATTACACTCATTATTAGTGTTTTTTTAATTGCGTTACTATAATTTTTAATTTCTAACTTTACTGTTTCTGCATATGTGCCTTTTATATATATACATATATATATATAAAATCAGTCTTTATGCAGTGGACTTTCTTGTGCTTTAGGTGTTGGGGTTGGGAAACAACGGTCAGTCGCACCCCGAAGTGGCCATTGATTGGCTGTCATTGTGTTTGGGCTTGTCAGCTGATGGACTTCCATTGTCGTTGGGATGGCAAGGTGACCTGTGGAGAGTAGAAGAGAGGAGATGCTTACAAAATGGAGGCACATGTGAGAGTTGTCAATGTGAATTTACATTTCAAAAATGCTCCAACAGCACCACTGACCAAGGTAGAGTGATTTGCGTACTTACCACCAAAACAAAAGCACATTAGAAAGTCATTTTCTACGTTCTGAACACAAAAATATTTGATTTATTAATATTGATTCCTACTTTGCGGAAGTTCACTTATCTCAGTCAGGTCTGGATCCAATTAATGGGAATAAACAAGGGATCTGCCACACGAATGTAATGAAGTTAAATATAAAAATATACTGCAAAAGTGAGGGCTTTAATTAGCAACATTTAGGTGAGATTAAAAAAAGAGATCAATTAAAACAGATCACGATGAATAACTTGCACCGTGTTTTTAAATGTCTTGACAGCACCATCAGATGTAGTTTCGTACTCATAAGACAAATTCTCTGTGACTTTTGAACACTGTAGCTGCTAAATCAGACATTTATTTGATGGCAGTAATTTTTGTCAATAAGATCTTGCACATTCACGGTCCTGCATGTGTGGGTGTTTTGTAGGGTGTATAGAGCCGTGTGAGAAATGTTCACTACAACCATTGGGGTTAACTTTTGGATTCAAAAACAGCACCACCTTGTAGCATTTTCTTTGGACAAATAATAACACAGGCAACACCGTCAGAGGGCCTCTTTTGACGCATTTTCCTTTTGTGGGCAGAAATGTGGGAGCCTCTTCTGCTTACACCACTGGGTGTCCCCATTTTTTCACATGACTGTAGCAATCTGCAGGCTGAGCGTGACAATGTGCAATAGGTGCTCTGATTATCTAGTAATGCCAAGAAAAGATCATATCAAGCTTCTTATTGAAGAAGCCCAATATTTCTAAGCTGAGGAAAAGAGAAAAGCAAACATGAGCTGCACATTTTGTTCCTCAGCCTAGTCTCATAGCAGTTTTACTTGCAAATATGTACTTTGTATTACATTTTTGACACCTTTCATGCGTTAGTGGGAATGAAGACAAATTAGGGTATTTCTAGAACATCTACACTGCTGAATGTTACATAGACAGATGCATTAAACCTGCAGAGCTGAAGAGACAAATTAACTCAGCTGCTGCTCCTTACGATTCTACTTTTCCTTGGCTCGCAATGCCACTAATGTCAAATGTTGGCACTCGCTGCCGCTGGTCCCGTTCCAGCGCCGTTATGCAAGACGCTGCACTCTTACTTGCCGCCTTCTTATCCAGCCAGTTTCGCATTGTCTTTCACAAGTCATAAGGAATGATTTGGCAGCGCACACGCGTGAGAGATGTTCTCTTGGGTTCTGGCTCCAAACAAGACGGAAGAGAAAACAGATCCGAGAGAGGGGGAGTTCATTTCAGATGGTGAGGCGACACCGTGAGTGGCATTTGAGATGAAGTCCTCTCAGGACTCTTACTGCCAGATAAGAAATTACAACCACGATAAGGACTTTAATGATAGCAGGTGTAACAAGAGCTGTGTCAAATTGTGCAGACTTGTAACGACAGTCCTGATTTACATCAACACCTCCTTAAACACCTTCAAAACACACACCTGCTGGTCTTTATCTTCGATTGATTCATGCATTATTATCTCATGAAATGCAACTTTCCGTATTTCACTGTCTTCCTCTTTGGCCTGGTCCCTCCACAGGGTTTTATGGAAATTGGTCAATTGTGTTTTTGCATAAGCCTGCTCACAAACAAACAACTTGCTAAGACATGGACCACATGACCAAACAGGCAAATGTGTAGTTTCACGGTGGCCATCGTTAACTAAAGTTATTTCAAAGCGGTCATGATGACATGGTAAAACATCCAAGGAAAACTCTACTTTTAAAAAAATGTTGCCCATCATCCATAATCATTACGTGACACATCAACACGTGTATTTCTCTTTTTGTGTGTTGTAAAGATAAAAAAGAGGCAGGTAATTAATGCACTTAATGAGACACATCAATTCCGCCCACATAGCCTGCTATTAAACACCTCCAAAAACCTCCAACAGGCTGGAGGTTTATATACAAGCTGTGACCATGCAGTAACAGGCACACTCATGATAGCATGTAACTCTTACAGTATTTTCTTGTATTTTGGTCATTTTAAGCATTTACTGGAACTTTCAAATACAAACTATTATTAATATTCAAAACACCCTTGCATTAATTTCAAACATGCACACTAGTGCAAATACAGTATATGATCCCACATTAGATTATGTACATAAAAACTCATTTTAATCCAAGTCTGACACACACTTTTATTTCTACAATGTCAGACGCAAGATCAAGCAGATCCTCTCTTTCCAAAGTCAGCTGGGACAGGCTTAACCTCGCCATCTTACATTGTGCTGTAAGTACTGTTGGTAATTTATATATGTTATCAAGGTGTTCATACTGTATAATTACTTTTTTCAACATATATATTTTTCTATATTTTTTGCTATTCATACAATTTTCTCATTCAATATGAGGTATTTTTGTCTTCCCGGATATACAGTATAATTAAAAGCAAGAGTCTTTATAGCCATCACCATTTCACTTGTTTATACTGCATATATAGGTGCAGATATGCTATCTCACACAATGTTGTGTGAGGAAGATTCAGCATTGAATAATGCTTGATGGACAATTCCATTTCTTTTCTGCAGAATACCATCCATCATACCAGACTGTATGTCTGTCTGTCTCTTTAACATGCCACGAAATAATAAAAGGTCGCAGGTTGCAGAGTTGCATTGGCAGCAATGCATCCGTGTTCAAGCTCAGTCTCATCTGATTTAAACCTATTTGACAAAGTCAAGCTCCTATCATGTGTGAACATAAGGCAAGTCAGCAAAGCCACATCCCCATCATGTCACCAAACCGATGCATTGATTTCACATACATACGTTTCCAAACTCAGCAACCAAAACACAACGATATGAGCCGAATTAACTGCAGACCTGATTTGACATATTTCAAAATGTTGTCATTCGTATTGCAAGTGTCTCCTTTGAATATTAAACTTACGATTTACAATAACTTTTATTGTTTGAGTCACTAAAGCACCCACTTTTTGAAGCATCCGCTTCCTAGAACCGGGAGGTACCACAGATACCAGGAATAGGAAGCTCTGTTCATTTCTCCCTTGGTAAAGGTCTGAGCTGTATTGTCTGATATTTTAGTTAACCAACAAATCTAATGGTGGCTTATGCACAGTATGGAATGTACCAGAACCCCCTAAAGCCCTGTCCATCTATGTCCCATCACTTGACAAGCAGCGTGGCATTGTCGCCCACATGGTGCCTCTGTCTGCTTATCAGACTATAAAAAAAAGAAAAACACAAATAAATGTGACATTTCAAGTCAATAAACTCACTCTAATTTAACGCCTACCCTCATAATTATACACACACACAGTATATATGGTAATGAAGTGCTGCTTTCTGGTCATCACATGACACACAATCATCTGTCTACTCAATGCGTCACCCAGTTTGATATTCACACCTTTACAACCTTTTTCTGTCCTCCTTTACACTGTTTGTTATCACGCTGCTCATGAATCATTGTGTTGTGTGACAATTGTGTGACACACACAGCATGCAAGTTTACGTACAGACATCCTGATCACCAGCAACACTGCTACGGCTTTGTCCGCAGCCAGACATGGCCTCGCTGGGCGCCACATTATGTACGGCTGCACTATGGAACACAAAAGCTGTCTCAAAAAGTGTCACACATGTGCCGAAAGTTAGGACAAAAAGATACTTAGTAGGCACTTTGGCTTCGTGTTCATCTGTCACACTTGTATTTTTGTCAGGTGACCAAAGGCTGCACAGTAAAAAGCTAAATGGACTTTATTTGACTCAGAACTTTCACCACCATCCATCCATCCATCCATTTTCCTCCGCTTATCCGGGTCCGGGTCGCGGGGGCAGCAGCTTCAGTAGGGAAGTCCAGACTTCCCGGTCCCCAGCGACCTCTTCCAGCTCCATCGGGAGGAAACCAAGGCGTTCCCAGGCCAGCTGTGAGACATAGTCCCTCCAGCGTGTCCTAGGTCTTCCCGGGGGCCTTCTCCCGACTGGGCATGCCCGAAACACCTCACCAGGGAGGCGCCCGGGAGGCATCCGGACTAGATGCCCGAGCCACCTCAACTGGCTCCTCTCGATGTGAAGGAGCAGCGGCTCTACTCTCAGCTCCTCCCGGATGGCCGAGCTCCTCACCCTAACTTTCACCACGTCAGCAGTCATCTCGTAAAACGCTCATTTGCATTAACAGGCGGTAAAACACAACACAATACAGTGTAAACATACTCGTACAGCCTCAGTCTCGCACACACAGCAGCACTAGCATGCTCTGCTAAACTTAGTAAACACCGCTAGTTTTGAAATTTGTCTGCCAACGTTTGCTGGTGGTTCAGGTTGCTGTTTAGTTTGGGAGGGGGCGAGCTTGTGTTTGTGATGAGATTCGACACAAATGCATGCACACACACGCACAACGTAGTCAACTGTAAGGTCATCACTCCTCCATGGTTACATTTGGGGAGCATACTTACACCTGCTTCTCAACAATCCAACCTAAGTGTACCCAAGTCATGGCGTAATAATGCATTTCATACTTCCCTAGAGTTGCTATACTTTCACAAATATCGCTATCATCTGCATATGGCCGACAGACATACAGTACACGTATGAATATCGGTATGAATGCCGGCTGTTAAGCATGAAGCGACCAAAAGGTGAGTGACTTTGATAAGTCCCTTTGCTCCTTTGACAGGACACGACCTTGCAACCTACAGCACCCTCCGGCGTGTTGACTTTTCAGTTTAATATGTAAATGATGCGTCAAGCGAGCTGATCATCTGTTTGCATAAAAGATCACTGGAACTGTATTTTGACGCTGTGAGCTGCAGCAAACAAGTGACTAGGGATGATCGAGCACACCACCGTCTGCATCTGTATTTGTTCACCCATCTAAATGATCTGCATTCGCTTCTGTACTCGGAGTGGGCGGGGTATAAAGCAAAAGTGGGTGGGGATGAAATTGGTAGATTATTGATGTGGACTAATCAGAAGTTGCCATATTTAACTATTTAGAGAATAGCCTCAAATTTGAGATTCAAACTGTGTGTGCAAGAGATCTGAAAGACATGTTTAATTTTTTTTTAATGATCTGTGTGAAGTTGGTGATTCATGCAAACATCCAGGGAAATAATCTGTCAGCCTAGTTCACAGTACTTTTTTCAAAAGCATCGCGTTCGGTACTACTTTTTACATGCAGACCTAAAAACATAAACCTTTAAATAATTAATTAATAAATAATAACATTAACAAATAACTAATAACATCAAAAAACAACTTCACCCTCTGTCTCCTCTCTGCTTCGCCTCACGCCGTGAGGCGTTCAGGTGCACTCGTAATTGTGTGTGTTAGCCACAACTTGTTTTTCATTTTTATTCACGTAAAAGTAAACACCTTCTGAGAAAATGTTCTGCAAAAAAAAAACCCCATCATAACATTTACATTCAAGTTGAATTATTTGCTCTTAAATCTTCTTATCCTTTCGACTTTTCTTTCAGGGGTCGCCACAGCAAATTCATTTGTCTGTTTGATTCGCATGTTTTGATTTGACAAAAGTTTTATGTCAGATGTCCTTCCTGACACAACCCTCTGTGTTGAAAATTCTGTATCCTTGTGGAAAATGCAAAGCATCAGAATTGAGAATCGTAAGGAAACGGAATTGCAACAAGTAACGAAACCAGAATCGTTCAAATTCAAACAAAGCACGACCATACTTGGTGTTTATGCACTGCCTACCACCTGAGATGGATCAAGGCACCTGCCAGTTTGTTTTTATTCGCATGTCACCAATAATATCATGTTGTAGAAAAATGAATTACACACCACAGCATACGTAATGTATTTATTGCAAGTGTAATCGGAGAATAAAATATACAGAAATTCAATATGGGAGGCGCTTGCATAACTGTTCTCATCCTGAAGGGGTAGGGGCCATGTGTAAGCTGGAAAGTGCTTGTCACGGCCGTCCTTCCAATAACCAGTGGGTTTTTTGAAAGCAGTAGTGCAGCAGCAGCTGGAGAGCAGCAAGTCAAATGCATTAATGTTTTTATGCTCTTTGACAGCCAACATGTGGGATTACACAGTATATCCAAACTCACCATGAGGTGATCAGACTTTTACAAGAAGGTTTCAGAACCTTTCCTGGGGAGGAATAGGGCGCAAGTAGTAAGTTTTTGGCTTCTTCCTTTGTCCCCCTTCCCCAGTCACACTTGCTTAAGTTAACAGAAAAGTCATCCCTCACTACATCACAGTATAAACATCCCCCTCTTACTGTATGGTGTTTTTTAAAAATTCCTATCTGATCGCTGTGTCGAGGTTCACTGTGGCCTGTTATTGGTCAACAACTATTGAAATATATGTTATATGTAGTATCAATGTGAGTGTCAGTAATGTTACATGGATGAGACATTATAGCACCTTAGATTATGCATGTCAGCTGTGGCATGTCCGACATCATAAGGTTGTCTTCGCATTCTGTGTGGAAGTGGTATGTTTTTGGCTTCTCACTTTGTCCTTCTTCCCCACTCTGTTTGAAATACTTCCTCAAGTTTAGAGTAATGAAATTGGAGAGACTAACTAGATCACTGCATGCTAGTCTCTTCCGTTCCTGCAGTGATCGCATTGCCTGGCAATGTGGTGTAAACAAACAATAATATGAGTTTAAAGGTGACTATAGGGATGCTATTTCATGTCTACTGGGCTCTAATACTGTAGTGGTTAAAATCAGATTCAAAAAGTCATAAACAGATTTTCTATGACGTAACTACGAAAATATTCCATACATCCATCTTCTATGCCGCTTGTCCTCTGGGTACACCCTGGACTGGTCAATTGCTAGTCAATTGCAGGGCACATATAGACAAATCATTCACACTCACATTCATACCTATGGACTATTTTCAGTCTCCAATGAATCTAACATGCATACTGCAAAAGCCAAACAGAGATCTTCCATACATCCGATATGTTAAGCGCTAGGCCAATGTGCAGCTCGAAAATATTGTGTTTTTAATATTCAATTCTACTTGCCGTAAAAACACTTATCGCCATTGGGTCTAGAATCAGTTGACCGGGATAAACAAAAATGTAAGTAAATTGGTAGCTAACTAGTTAGCTTGGTAGCTTGCCATGCTTACAGCAGGGACCATCTCTTGTGTCCTTGCTGTGATCCCGTAGTGTGTGCACAAGTGTTGCGCAATGTAGTGTAAACAAAGAATAATAGTGTCAAGGTGACTATAGGGGAGTTATTTCATGTCTACAGGGCTCTAAAAATGGTTAAAAAAAACAACAACATATCAATGTATTAATATTAATATTATATGAAGGACGACTGTACATATAAAAAGTTTATCAGTTAATTTATAAAAATAAAATAAATGGGACTTTTAAAAACAAAATGAAAACAAAAGAAAAAGGAATGATTTTCTTCTGTTTCCTGTTATCGTCTCAATGAACAACCTGTAGTAACATTAAAAAAAAACTCCAACGGTGTCAGTGCCTCACCAGCCATGAGTCCTACTGCACGTCACTCCTGGACAGTCAGTTGTGGTGTCATGCTGATTGACAATAATGATGATGTACAGTACTACAACACACGTCCACATAATCCGATCCATTTTTCATATTTGACGTTTTCGGCTAAAAAGGAAAGGTGACGTACTAGTCCACTCTGGCCGTGTGGCAGGACTAGACTCACAATAACTTTGTAAAATGGAACTAGAATTGATTCACTCCACAAAACCTACAAAGTGGAACACCCTCGGGGCTTGTACACATTTGGAGTTCAACCAAAATGTGGCGGGAAATATGCCTACAAAACTTTTAAGTACGGATCACATGAGATTTCAGTTCGGCAAGCGTCAAAGGACTGAGGTGTGCTTTACTTTTTCTTTGGCTTTCTGCCTCACTTCCCCCTGAATATCTCTTTTGTTTTTCCGCAGCATTAAAAATGTCAAGCTTTGCTCTTTTAATCTGGTTCTACCAGCGTAATGAGATTCATCTCCTGCTCAGCACTTCCTGGATCAACACTTTTCTAATTAAAAAATAAACTTGTTGCCAGCAATTACAACTACAGCAGAGCGGCTGCCGCGGCGCACCGACGAGAGACTAGATCAATGTGTTTATTTGCACTACCACCCGACCCAATACGCTAGGACTGAGGCATCATTTTGGTGTCCAACTTTGGATGTTCTGCACTTGCAGTTTTTGTTTTTGCAAAGTAAACGTGAGTGTTTGTTCTCTGTCCGGAAGAAAAGGTTCTGCAGACTGCAGGCAATGTTTGTCCTTGCTCTTGCAGTCGGCGCCGTCAGCTTATGAGTTTAAACTTCAACATGGGCATCAAAATAGCCCCGGGTGAAAAATATGACTTCGATACTTCTGTATATTTTCCACGCTGACAAAACTCCTCAGTGTGACTACGCAGTCGTGTTGTGCATCCACAAGGTCAACTATTCAGCGTGTGCTCGTTAGCAACGAGAGGTAACGCTTCACGTATTCCTAAACGGATTTGTCAATATGGAACCTTCAGTTCAATTGAGGTGCACCAAGTTCCCACGTGATACACATTGAGTGAGGGAGAGGAAGTGCACACTGTATTACACGTCTACGCCATAAACAAATATTGCAGTCAAGGCCAAACATTTTGAGAATAACACAAGTGTTGGTTTTCATAAAGCTCCAGTGTTTGTGGATATTTTTGTCAAATGTCACTATGATATGCTGAAATATGATTACAAGCATGTCACACGTATGTGTCAAAGGCTTTTATGCAAATCAAATGACTTCTGGGACAAATCTTGACTGATGGTAGCTCGTCATTGCACAATCAATGCTTGGAATTAGTCCGAGTTTGCTGGTTTATGTTTGTCTGGTTATGTCCTGAGGGTTGACCACAAGTTCTTTTTCTGGACGCAAAATGTCGATGTTTTTTTTCCCCAAGCCAGTTCGTCACCACAGCAAGGTGCTTCATCATGCTGGAAAAAGCTGCTGGAGGCAACAGACTTTGGGAACATTAATAATTGTGTCATTCATAAAACTGCAATGCAGTTTGGAGTCATGGCTAGTGGTAGTGCCAAGGAGAAGCCAGAACTTGAAAATCCTCTCGTGTGCACTTTAGCCAAAAAGGAATTTTCATTTCAGTAAAATAAAATAATTCACACTGTTGCACTTGTCTGCTTGGTGGCACTTTACCAACAATAAACCTTGTAAACAATTATTAGTGATTAAATATTGGTCAACTATATATTTGACAATTTTATTATAGTTTGAGAACTACCTGCTGTTTCGTTATGGCGTACAGTTCCACCCCACCGTATCCCGTACATTCATTTTACATTTGGGCCAAGACAAAAACATTACCTGTTTGCCCTCTCTCAAAAACACACACCCGGTCTGCCAGAGAATAACAAGAGTGAGCAAGAAAGATCAATGCTGTCAATAAACTCAAAGACTTCTGACAAACCCAGAGACCAAACTTTGACATAAATGCACGCGTCGCTCTTCTCAACAAGCAGTGAGTGCTGCTGTGGTGTCTCTCCCTCATCTAAAATCACTCAGTCTGACAAAAGAAGCCACAGAAGAATATTCCTTTGTACTGGAGTTGTAAACGTATTTTTTACGGCGTTCATGTTTTTACACACTTATTGCGTCATGTTGCAAATTGGATGATTACGCATCAATTACAAAACAAAAGTGTAAAAAGAATCACAGACACACGGGCGTTTGCTTTGTTGATGCTCGATTGAGGTGTTGGTATAAGAGCATTTGTGTTTTTGATAGAATATAAGTGGAATATTTGGCTCCCAGTAAAACCACCAACACCACTAGAGAGTTCTCAGGAGAAATAGTTACTGTAATAAAGAAGCGCGGGGAGGAAAGCGGGCTGTCAGGGATTACTGTGGAAAGAGAAAAATAATTAAAAACAACCTCATTTCCTGCAAAGGCCCATCAGGAGACACTTGTATGTACATGCGGGGGGTTGGGGTGCGGGCTGGCAGTGATGTATAGCAGCCATGACAAGATCATTTATTTGCTGCAGAAGCACAAGAAAATGATTCATCTTGTGCTATTTCTCTGCTTTTCCCTGGACTCCTCGCTGACCTTTAACCCTCCTGATTGGCACCATTTTCAGCTGTTGACTGCTTTGTTTCGTGAGCGGGCTTCCCTCCCGATAATTAACACGCAAGGTCGTAATGACACAAGTTTTGAATTGTAAGTATGATTTCTTACGGGTTGCCTCAGTGAACACTTGGTTCCCACATGAAAACGCAGCTTTCATCACAGCTGACCCCCTTTTCCTTCCACATTCCTCCCTACTGGATTTACTCCCTGTTCATGTCATCATTCCCTCGCCGTCTATCTCTTGCCACAATTCCCTGACTGAAAACAAATTTAAATGCAAACAAGGAAAAGCTGCCCGGCTCGTCCCCCCCACCCCCACAGGAACAACATTAAAAAAAAGCAAATGAGAACAAAAATCATCACAATCTCTTCCAGTCGTGCGTGGCTTGCAGACGAGACGATAAGATGCACAAATCACATTTGCACTTAACGTTGTTTGCGGCAGTAATCATTCATGGATTCCACTCGGCGAGGAGATTGTCTTCCCGTGCACAATTACGGCCACGTGAATCGCTCGCCCAAGCATCACTCAAACGTCAGTCCAAGGAACGTCAGGCGTGAAAAGAAGCATTTCAAAAATGCTGTTGACTGTTAGTTTCCCTCTTTCATATTTGGATCGCTGCAGCTACAGTAGGTGCCAGTGCAGATTAGACTCAACACCTCGAAGCAACAGACCTGCCAAGCTGGAAGACTTTTTATGAGTACCCCCCAGCACTTTGACTTGATTGATTTTATGAAAACATCTAAAAAACATTAAGGATAAAGATTAGGGCCGCACGGTGGTCGAGTGGGTAGCACATTGGCCCCACAGTCAGGAGGTTCAGGGTTCGAATCTCTGTGTGGAGTTTGCATGTTCTCCGGTTTCCTTCCACATTCCAAAAACATGCATGTTAGGTTAATTGGCGACTCTAAATTGTCCCTAAATTGTCCATCGGTATGAATGTGAGTGTGAATGCGTGTTTGACTGCCCTGCGATTGACTGGTGACTAGTCCAGGATGTACCCAGCCTATCGCCCAAAGTCAGCTGGGATAGGCTCCAGCAAACCTGCGACCCTAATCAGGATAAGCAGCATAGAAAATGGATGAATTAATGAAGGATTTCAGATTTAAAGATAAAGCTCTGTGTTGGTATTGGTTATTAGTATTACCATTTCAGCTTTTTCTCCTTTCTACTTTTTATATCGGATATTTTTCCCATTTTTGATGGGCTTTCTGATGTTCAATTTTATTTTTTAAATGACCCAATAAAAAAACAAGCCAATGGCTCCTGAGGTAGACACCCCTGCTTTTATGGATCTTTATCTGAGTGTGTGACGTAACGTAACCGCAACTCTTGTGGAACCTTGGTTAGAGTACCCCAGTGGTGTATTTCCTCTCATGCCCCCGCAGGACAGAAATCTCTTTGCGAGCCCGCGGTTTACAATACTATTGAGAAACGGATAATATGTGTTTATTTATCTGTTCTGTACAACTTAACTAGAAAGTGAAACCAGCAAAATGCAACAAAACAGAAAGCAGTGACGCACACAAGCGTGTTCAAGACTCAACTTGCATGGCGTGTTCGACAAATTCGTACAAGTTGGTAGGTCTGCACGAATGTCCTCCCTACCTTGCTAGAAGCCTCTTAGCTTGCTCATTCAGGGAGACAGGAAGTGGAAGTCATGATGTCATTGGCGGTTGACTGCAGTTCCTTATTAACACAGCTACGCCACAAAAATGTTAATACAAAACACGCCTTGTGTTAACGTGTAAATGAACATTTAAGGTTACTTTTGCAAGGGATGTGCTCAAGTGATGACTTTGGTTAAGGTTCTGACCCTAAAGACAGTCCCTTCCCCTATTCTGGCGCAGAATGCGGACGTGACGTCAGCTCCAGTGCGCCACATCCTGGGTTGTGGCGGCTCGTTCTTGGCTGAATTTCTGTTGGACATATTTTTTTATGTTATGCCTGACCGCTGTGTGGCAGGCTTCTTCTCAAACACTGGAGAAGATGAAATAAGCTTGTTCAGGTTTCCAAGAGACCCGATTGGCCATGATAAATGGACCAGGCAAGCGCAGCAAATGCGAGCATAATTAACACCGCGTGTCACCGTGTGCTCCTCGCACTTCGAGGGCAATTGCTTTGAAAATATTCCTCAATTAAAGAAAGGTTTGGGACTGAGTATGTATTACCGCAGTGTGGTTCTACCATCAGCCGTGCCCGACCCAGACAAGGTGTGAGTGAAAACACAAGTATTGATGCAAAGGGCAACACACAAAGTCCAAAACCCAGAAGTTGACGGTAAGTAAATCCACATTTGTTTGCTAAATATACTCGACCAACCTTAAAATAATATGTTTTTATGTCAAAGTTCAAGTCTAGCGTACAAGCTACAGCTTAGTCTGCATATACCATCTTTCAATCTCAGTCACAGCCAGTCGGAATGTCGGAAAATAGCTCTCTTTCTTCGCTCTGTTGTTCGTGCATTGCTGGCTGGACTGGACTGGATTTGACACTTTTTTTTACCAGCATAGTGTGTGCTTCTTTGGCTTAGCGAATAGAAGGTTAATTAAGTGCAAAAAACCTTCCATTTACAGATGCACATACATCAATGGACAATTTAGCCCAGTAATTGAGAAATGGATGTAGCCTGGCTAACTTTTCTAATGGGATGTCACCCTCTGCACATATTGCTGCAAAATCCTCACCAAACTGTAACGCCCGTGCTTGGGATTAAGGAAGATGTAGTCACCCGTGCAGTACTTTCATTTTGTTGTTGTTTGTTACAAACGTTTTTGATGTCATGAGCACAGCTACAAGCCACACC
>QODF01000021.1:1964057-2011652 GCA_024372805.1 Oostethus manadensis
ATAAAGATCATCTAGATGGGCGAACAGATGCAGATAAAGATCATCTAGATGGGCGAACAGATGCAGATAAAGATCATCTAGATGGGCGAACAGATGCAGATAAAGATCATCTAGATGGGCGAACAGATGCAGATAAAGATCATCTAGATGGGCGAACAGATGCAGATAAAGATCATCTAGATGGGCGAACAGATGCAGATGAAGATAGTGGTGCCGCTCATTGCTAACTTTTGCCTTCATTGAAGATGTTCCTTTTGCCAAAGACACAATGTGGCAGCGAGATCTGAGTTGTTTCTTGAATTAAATAGTGTTTTTCGCCTTCTTCATCAAAATGCTGGCTCTTGCAACTTCCTTTGGCACCATTTTGGATTATTTTGCAGCTGTGATTTTAAAAAAAAGGCCAAGATGTTAAATGTTCATTTATCCCTTTCATTCATTATTGATCATTGTGGAAGCGGTTATGCTTTTGGCTTCTTGCTTTGTCCCCACTCCTTCTGAAACACAAAGTGCTTTGAACGTTGAATAATAGCAGCGTATAGGCGACTGCTGGTGTGTTATTCCAGGTCTACATGACTTTCATCATTTGAAAATTGTACTTAGAAAGTCATAAACAGGCTTTCTCTGCTCTAACTACAAAAATATTCAATTTATTAATATTGAATCCCACTTCACAGGAATGTACTCACGGATCGGGAACCAATTAACTGCGACTGTACTTCATTTGTA
This sequence comes from Oostethus manadensis, assembly GCA_024372805.1. NCBI lineage: Eukaryota > Metazoa > Chordata > Actinopteri > Syngnathiformes > Syngnathidae > Oostethus > Oostethus manadensis. The sequence continues at coordinate 1,964,784 of QODF01000021.1, forward strand.
AAGGAAAATAAGTATTTGGTTTATTTTGAATTGGTTTCAAGTCGGACCTTATGTAACAGTTCAATGTCGCCAACCAAGGTTCAACTGTTATTATTACTATTATAATTTACCAATCTTAAAGTAAACTAATTAATAAAATGTGTGGCCGAATGCTGCAGGTATTTCCGATGTCCAAAGTTGCTAAAGGTACTAAAATAACTGTTTGGTACCAAGTGCAGTAAATAGGGTACCTAAAGAGTCTAAAGGCAGTGCAGTGTGTTGGTTGGTGGACAGAGAATGGAGCCTGATTGTCTTCTCCATGTCCAGAGTAAAGATGTGCGCTTGATTGTGGTGAACAGATGGCTGCAAAGCACACGCTGGTGCGCCAACAGGCCTTGAACACAAGATTCCCATGCAGGTCGATTGACATCTTGCGCTCGTACACATGCACCCAAGCAGCCCGCGTGAAGTGGTGCTACGTCTATCAATTACTCTCTTTGTTCAGAGAAAATGAAGTCAGGTCCCTCGTGTATTTCTTCACATTCTCTTTAAGGCTGTATCAGACCACGGCATCCCGGAATACTCACTCACGTGTACAAAAGAAACACCGTGTACCATCCAACTCATTGCCCCCGACACTTGCAGGTTCATGAATAACAATTTCACAGTTAGACGACGTTCGGTAATTAGCACTGACGTCTAAAGCCGCTCTTGTTCAATTGAGTCCACAACGAGCCGCTGTGGCGTGGAGGAATGTGAGTGACACCGTGGCCGTGGCCCAGTGGGTCATTTTTGAGGTCAGCTAGGGGGAAATGACAGCAAGTGGAGAGCATCAAACCTCAACAACAAACAACATTTTTCCCACACTGCGAGGTCCTCTCTCTGGTTTCTGGCCTTACTTTTTACTTCTGGCATTGCTTGCATGTCAGTGTCTGCACACCAACAATGTACAATAATGCAGGATGTCTCCATTCAAACACAAAAAACCTATGACAACAAAGCAATTTGTTCTATAGGAAACAATGTTAATTAATCCACACCCAAAACATACATAAAGTTACATATAAATGACAAATGAAATTGATAAATGAACATCATGTCTATCTTTTACCCATTGTTGTTGGCAAAAACAGCGGGGGGCGAGGGAAGTCAGGAGGGGAGCGGTGCCTTTCTTGAATTCATTATTTCTCACCTTTTTTATGAAAGCGCTAGCATTCATGACTTTCTTTGGCCCCATGGCGGGTTCTTTTGTGCAGCTGTACCCAAAGAAGAAATCAAAGCGACTGAGTCAGCAACATGTGGGATACTTTCTTCAGGCACTCAATATAATACTTGGGAAAACGGACTATACACTTACCACCTTCAAAAGTGGCCATCATGGCTATTTAGCAGAAGGGAATGAACGACCAAACCTTTCCATACCTCAATTAAAATTCACTCATATGAAGCTGGGTTTACACATGCGCGAGAAAAAATAGCAAACATATTTATTGACGAATAGATCCTTGAGATGAACCATCTCGTTTTCAAGAGGGTCCTACATAAAACATACAATACAGACACAAAACAACGAACACGTAGGTTCTCAGATACCACCCCACCCCCACATCATTCCCACAAGCCCACAATACCCACACAAAGCACATAGTATAGTGCCGGCCATAGCAATAATGTCGACGTTATCAGGCATAGTAGTATCAGGCATACAATACTGTATGGTCATCACTGTTATGCCACAGCATTACTACACCGTCCACAGACAGCAGAGGCACTAACATACAATACTATATCTCAATTGCTAACAGCAACCAAAAAAAAAAATATATATATATATATATAAATACACACATATATATAAATAAATGAAAACTAATAATAGTCACAAACAATATTTTTTTATTAGGTAGAACATTTCAATCTGATGGAGCTTTAAATTTCAAAGCACGCCTGCCAAACTCTTTATTTGTTTTGGGTACAAAGAAAAAAGGCTGCTGATTGTGTCTGAGTGGGTATGGTGATGTAAATGGAATTAAACATTGTTTTAAATAAGGGGGCAGTTGAAGTAAATACATTTGAACGTAAATTGGAGCCATTGATAGTGTCTTCTTCTATTAGGAGGTAACCAATTCAGAGATTCATACATGGAGCAGTGATGAGTCCGATATGGGCACCTTAAGATAAATCTGCATAGGCTGTTGTAGATAACATTTAGAGGTTGAAGAGATGTTTCAGAGCAAATAACAATATCAGCATAGTCCAGAATAGGAAGTAATAATTGAGTGACAATTATTTTTCTAACCTGGAAAGTGAAAAAGTTTTTACTACGATAGAGTGTGGCTAGGTTACAACATAATTTGTTTGTGATAGATTCAATGTGACACTCAAATGAGATCAATCCAAAGACCAAGTTATTTAAAAAGGGTAACTTATACCAGTGGTGAGCCATCAGTAAAAGAAATAGTCAAATCGGAAGCGTCACCAAGACCTAGTCTGGTACCAAACAACATACAGCAAGACTTATTTTTGTTCAAAATTCATTTATTTGACATGAGCCACCTGTGAACTAAGGCAAACTCATTTTGCAAAGTATTTTAATAATTGATTTATTGGCACTAGATGAGTATATTACGACACCATCTGCATATAAGTGTACCTGACAGATTGAGCATACTTTGGGGAAATCATTAATAAAAATAGAAAAAAGAAGTGGTCCCGGAGATGAGCCTTGTGGTACTCCCTTCATAAGAATAGCATAATCAGAATTATGCCCTTTGCAATGTACACACTGTTGTCTATTATGAAGATATGAGTTAAACCAAAGCAGACTGTTTTGCAAGACACCAATAGAATTGAGTTTATCAAGAAGTATGTAATGCTCAACAATATCAAATGCCTTAGTTAGCGCAAAGAATATCGCACCTGTAAGTTCATTGTTTTCAGAAGAAGCATCAAGTTCATCATTAGTCAATGTTAACAGAGCTGTGGTTGTTGAAAAATTGGGTCTGAAACCAGATTGGCAAGGAGATAAAATATTGTAATCTGTGACATATTGCAATAACTGATTAAAATGTGTTTTTCAAAAATGTTTGCTATAGTTATTAAGAGATATCGGATGGTAATTATTGATATCATGTAGGTCTCCTCCTTTATGAAGTGGAGTGACGGTGACACAGGTTAAGAGTGAACGACTGAACAAATCACAAAGTGGGTACATAAAAATATTTGACGCCAGTTTAATAAATTTGATATCAATGGCAACTGGTCCAAGTCCACAATTACACTTAAGTTCATTAATTGTACACTGAACTTCAGCAGGTAGTATTTTACGAAACAAAAAAGAAGAGTTGCATGAAACCCTACGAGAGGATGGAAATGCTGAGGATGAGTCGAACACATAGGAACTGGCAGCAGATGTAAAGTGCTGGTTAAAGATATTTGAAAAAGTTGATGGGTCCATTCCATTTTCTTCCGCTTATCCGGGTCCGGGTCGCGGGGGCAGCAGTCTCAGTAGGGAAGTCCAGCGACCTCTTCCAGCTCCACCGGGAGGACACCAAGGCGTTCCCAGGCCAGCTGTGAGACATAGTCTCTCCAGCGTGTCCTAGGTCCTCCCCGGGGCCTTCTCCCGGCTGGGCATGCCCGAAACACCTCACCAGGGAGGGGCCCGGGAGGCATTCGGACGAGATGCCAGAGCCACCTCAACTGGCTCCTCTCGATGTGAAGGAGCAGCGGCTTTACTCTGAGCTCATCCCGGATGGCTGAGCTCCTCACCCTATCTCTTGCACCACCCTACGAAAGAAACTCATTTCCGCCGTTTGTACCCGCGATCATGTTTTTTGGGTCATGATCCGGTTATGACCTATAACTCATGACCATAGGTGAAGTTGGGAACGTAGATCGATCAGTAAACAGAGAGCTTTGCTTCCGGCTCAGCTCTCTCTTCACCACGACGTTCTGGTACAGCGACCGCATTACTGGTGACACTGCACCGATCCGTCTGTCGACCTCATGCTCCAACCGTCTCTCACTCGTGAACAAAACCCCGAGATACTTGAACTCCTCCACCTGAGGCAAGACCTCACTCCCAACCCGGAGGCTACAGTCCACCCGTTTTCGACTGAGAACCATGGCCTCAGATTTGGAGGTGCTGAGTCTCATCCCAGAAGCTTCACACTCAGCTGGAAACCACTCCAGTAAACGCTGAAGGTCACAGCTTGATGAGGCCATAAGTACCACATCGTCTGCAAATAGCAGAGACGAGATCCTAAGGTCACCAAGCTGCACTCCCTCAACGCCTTGACTGCGCCTAGAAATTCTGTCCATAAAGATTATGAACAGAATCGGTGACAAAGGGCAGCCTTGGCGGAGGCCAACGTTCACCGGAAACAAGCTCGACTTACTGCTGGCAATGCGAACCAGACTCCTGCTTCGATTGTACAAGGACCGAATGGCACGTAGTAGCAGGCCACCAATCCCATACTCCTGGAGCACACCCTACAGGACACCACGAGAAACACGGTCGAATGCCTTTTCCAAGTCCACAAAGCACATGTAGACCGGTTAGGGAAACTCCCACATACCCTCCAGTACCCTTGCAAGGGTGTAGAGCTGGTCCAGTGTTCCGCGACCGGGACGAAAACCACATTGCAACTCCTGTAACCAAGGTTCGACTAACAGTCGTACCCTTCTCTCCAGAACCCTGGAGTAGACTTTCCCAGGGAGGCTGAGGAGTGTGATCCCCCTATAGTTGGAACACACCCTCCGGTCACCCTTTTTAAAAATGGGGACCACCACCCCGGTCGGCCAGTCCAGAGGTACTGTTCCTGACTTCCATGCAATGTTGTAGAGGCGTGTCAACCAACACAGTCCTCCAACATCCAGAGCCTTGAGAAATTCTGAGCGGAACTCGTCTACCCCCGGAGCCTTGCCACTGGGGAGTGATTTGACTACCCCAATTACCTCAGCCACGGTGATAGAACTGTCCACGTACGTATCCTCAGACTCTGCTTCCTCTATGGAAGGCATGTCAGTGGGATTGAGAANTTGAGAAGGGCCTCGAAGTATTCCTTCCACCGACCAACTATATCCTCCGGTCGAGGTCAGCAAGCCACCCTCCGCACTGTAAACGGTGTGAAGTGGGGGCCCCTTCCCCTTTCTGAGGTGTCGGCCGGTTTGCCAGAACCTTTTCGAGGACAACCAAAAGTCGTGCTCCATAGCCTCACCGAACTCCTCCCACACCCGAGTTTTTCCCTCGAGCACAACCGAAGCCGTGTGCCGCTCGGCTTGCCGGTACCTGTCAGCTGCTTTGGGAGTCCCGCAAGCTATCCATGCTTGATAGGACTCCTTCTTCAGCCTGAGAGCAGTCCTAACCCCCGGTGTCCACCATCGAGTTCGGGGCATGCCACCACGACTAGCACCGACCACCTTCTGGCCGCAACTACGACTGGCTGCCTCAATGGAGGCACCGAATACGGCACATTCGGACTCAATATCCCGGTCCTCCCTCGAGATGCAAGCGAAGCTCTGCTGTTGATGAGAGTTGAAGACTCGACGAACAGGAGACTCTGCCAGATGTTCCCAGCACACCCTCACTACGCGTTTGGGTCTATCAGGTCTGTCCGACATCCTTCCCCGCCATCTAATCCAACTCATCACCAGGTGGTGGTCAGTTGACAGCTCAGCCCCTCTCTTTACCCGCGTGTCCAGAACATGCGGACGCAGGTCTAATGATACGACCACAAATTCGATCATAGACCTGCGACCTAGGGTGTCCTGGTGCCAAGTGCACTTATGGACATCCTGGTGGAACATGGTGTTTGTTATGGACAAACTGTGATTCGCACAGAAGTCCACCAACAACACACCACACGGGTTCAGGTCAGGGAGGCCGATCCTCCCAACCACGCCCCTCCAAGTCACACTGTCATTGCCCACATGGACAATGACAACTCTAGTGGGCTCATCAATCAACCGAGATAAATGTATGCTTTGAAGTACCGGTAGATTTTTATCATTAAACAAAAAGCGGTCAAGCCAATTAGAGTTAAAATCGCTTAGAATAATCATTTCACACGGATGATCAAATGAAGTAAGTGTGGATACAATACATTTGATTTCACGGTGCACAGGTGGAGCTCTGTATACACTACCTATAATAAGATGTTCATTTTCATGAAGTTTTAGCTCAACAGAAGACATTCAAAAAGAGATGGCAGTACTTTTGGGGGACAGTTTCAGAAAAAAAGTGCAAAGAAAAATTAAAATGGCAACACATCCTCCTCTAAAGCCCCTGTCTGCTCTGCATAACATGTCATTATCTCATTTGATCTCATTGTCATTAATTTTGCTATGTTTCTGAAAAAGTATATCAGGTTTGTACCGAGTGACCCACAATCTGATTAGATCAATTTTTGGAAGAAGGCTCCTTACATTCATATGTACAATTTTTAGTCCTTTCAATGAATCAATTGTGAATGAAAATTAGGCAATTGTACACTGGCTAGAGTGAGGTAGAGGGAGAGTGTGAGAGAGGAGGAGAGAAACAAAAAAAAGAAAAAAATGGCTGCACAGACAAACAGCTTAGTCTGCATAAGACATGCTTAGGAAAAAGCAAATAAGTAAATAGATAAATAAAGAAAATAAAAAGACCTTTCCTTTCCCAGCTAAAGAAACCTGCCTTGAGCGTCACATTATAGTATTGCGCCACTTTACGTCAACAATAACACATTTCAATCAAATTCAGTGACAAATAATCAGTGCGAATAAGAAACAAAAGTAAAGCCGCAGCCACCACTGCCGTGCCTAAGCCAGCGACAATATTACAAATAAACGGGAAAAGAAAAGAAAAGAGAAACTCACTGGCAGGCAAAGTATTATGCTAAGGTCGTTAACCTTAGGCAGCCATTTCAGAGTCAATGGAAAAGTCATTAGAAAAGAGCTCACCAAGGAATCTCATAACTTCTTTCACACTTTTCACCGGAGTGTGAAAAAAATGTGTGTAATCGCCGTGGACAGCTCTCAGCGTGCAGGAAAAAATCAGGGCGTAGTTGATATCCCGGTTACGCAGCTTCTTCTTAGCTTTATCTAACCCCCGACGTCTCTGGACCAGGCCAGCGGAGAAGTCCGGGTAGATAAGAACTCGAGCTCCTTCAATACCGAAGGGGCGCCAGCTTCTCCCTAGAAAGTTTCATAATTTTCCTCTTGTCCTGGAAGTAGTGGAACTTTACCAAGATGGGCCTGGGACCCTTGGTTCTGGAGGTGTCCTTGGCCCTGGTACAATGACATCGCTCGATCACGGGAGGAGTGGGAAAATTAGCTTCACCCAAAAGTTGCGGAACCAGGCGTCTCAGGCAGCTAAGGATATCATCGGCCGTAGACCCAAGCGCCGGCTTTGAATATCAACATCCTCGTCCCGAGACCTCAGGTCAGTGTTCTCTTTTTCCAGCGCTTTAACGCGTTTGATCCAGTCTGATATCTCATCCTCATTTGAGCTAACTGTCTGCTCAATTGTGATGACCTGCTCTTCGAGCATGTGAAGTGAGTTGTCCATTTTGGTAAGTCTGGCTCCGATAGGGTCAATTTCAGCATTCATATGCGAGATCATGTTGAGCTTCATTTGCTGCATCTCATCCGAAACACTTTGGAAAGTAGCTGTCTCATCACCCGTCATAAGGCCGTAGAGGCTTGCCCCCTCACATGGAGAAGAAGATGGTCGGATAACTCCTCGATTAGGTGTTACAGGCTGCTTTAGTTTGCGCTTCTTAAATCCTCATAAGTAGTTCCTTTGCACTAAAAAGTTTGAAATATAGAATATGTCACAGACGCGTCAATAGACAGATAATTGGACCAACAAGATGACACATGACTACATGAGCATTGAAGAAAAAGCACCCTCTTAGAAAATTGAATATGCCAATCTACACCCACCAACCTAAGCGAGGTAACAGTTTCTGCACATTACTAAAATCCTTTTGCAGCAATGTATGAAAAAAAGATATAAAAAGTTGGAAAAGTTATTTTAAAAAGTCATTGGACAGCGACAACATTTCTGTGACATTAGATGAAACGACACTGATGGGTTTTTTTTACCGTTGACTCCTCACTCATGCTGTGACTGACTGCTGCAGGCGGTCACTGTCACAATAACATCATTTCAACAGCGGAGGATTTTTTTCTTTTTATCGTAGTCGCCGTCGACAGTTCGAGCTGTCATCACTATAAGTTATGTGCGATGCGTTCACAAAATAGGTCTTCTTCTGTCAAAAAAGATAAAAAGACAATCACTCGGATGAACTGTAACACAAGAAGTGATGTAAAGTTCAGATAAAGTGAATTTTGACGCCTATCGGGCCTAAAAATCTCCCCTGTTGCAGACAGTTTTAGCCTGAAGGTAAGATTATGGGACCTGCCGTCTCAAGTCTTTCTTTCTCCTCACAAAGCAAGCTAATGAACACGAGTCCATCTAAAGCAGGAATATAATTGTGCCATTTACTGCAGCCCGGATAATTAAAAAGACCCATTTGAAGGTTTTTATATAGAGTAGAATTCCTTTTTCATGGTCCTATATGGTCATTCCATTTCTATTCTGTTGTAATGCAAAGACTTTGCAATAAAGTTGGAACATAGTTTAAACGCTATCATAGACTCACACGTTCACTTCTTGATCAACTTAAATTCAAAGATGGAGGTGGGAAGATGTGCTTGTCTTACCAAAGGTGTTCCCAGGTGTTCTTTATCTTGCTTTTTTTAAGACGGAAAATTCTTCAGAAAGTTCTACACTTGAGTCAGTGAGAGTTCAGAGTAAAGTCGTCGGTACCTGTGTTCTTAAATCCATTTTGTCAAACGTTGACATGTTTTTATTTCGGAAAAAGGCTTAAAAATCAACGTGATACATTCGCCTCTGGAAAAATCTAAGAGAGCACCTCAAATGTTTGTGAATTGAGCATCTTTTTATGTATGACAGCCATCCCGTTCCAGCGTGTGTTGAATGATAATGCACGCACACGCGTACAAACCGACTAACAAAGCAGAGCTGTGGGAATTCTTGCCCAGCAATGGCATAAAGTCACCCAACGGCATTTCCAAAGACTGGTGACGAGTTGTTCCTCCAAATATTGATTCCAGAACTGTTTCAGTTGAAACATTAGTCTTGGGTTGTTTCAAATTCAAATTGTTAAGAAAAAAGTAGGGATGTCCAATAATACTGGCCCACAGATATTGGTATTGGGTTTTTCCATACAATCAAAACCAATAACCAATATACACAATAAAACTTGTGTATACTGGCCGGTGGGATCCAGTAGTGGCCGTTGTCGGAGCATCCGGCACGCCAGCATGGGCACTTTGTGGAAATACTTTGTCACTTCCTGTGTTATTCCTTGCATTTGAAATGAACCTTCTATGTGTGTTGGCACCACGGCTTTGGGTGTGCCGGCGCAGATAGCCACATTTTTTACTTCACTCTCCAGTGAACTCAACAGCAACAACAACTCTTTAGCAACAGCAAAGTGGCTACAACAACCTCATGACCCGGAAACGGAAATACACTTGGTGAATGTCTCAAACAATATTGTATCAGTATTGGTATTGGTTGATATCGGAAATTGAGAGTTGGAGAATATCGGCAAATTGGATATCTACAAAAAAGACAATATCGGACACGTGTTTTGACACTTTTTCATTTGTAAATAATTGCTAAATTACAATATCTTTATTTGTAATGTGGGAGTAATAAAAAAAAAATCACGGTTTCGTGGTTGACTACAGGCCATTGTTAGTCAAAAAACTTTGAAAGTCAGTTGTTGTATTATTTTCACTAGGTGTCAGTAATGTTACACTGATGAGACATTTCTTTACATTACATAAACCTTAAAGGGATAGTTAGGATTTTTTGACATAAAGTTGTGTTGCATCCCCATCATCATCATGTGACAACATCATGTGAATTTCCCAATTCAACCCGTGAGTTCAGTTCTGGTCTGATTTTGGTGATGAACAATGTAGTTCCGGTTAGTTGCTGAGATCACATAAGTAAAGCATTCTGCTTCTCGAAACAATATACAGTAAAACCCCCGGAATTTGTTTTGTAACCTGAACAACATTTAGCATGAAAATTGGCCAATTCGTTCCACTGACCCGGAAGACCCCCGATACACTGGGAAAAAACACTGTTCTGCACATTTAATGCTGAAAAAATAAGGAGTATTGTAATACAAATGTAATGTAATAATAAAACCTGAAAGAGAATGTATATTGAGTTAAAATTCTAAAAGTTTCTTAGCTTTAATACGCAGCAAAGTGCAGTACAGTACAGTACTGGCAGCGATCAACCAATCAGAGAACATTAGGTCACTTTGTACACTTCCGCCATGCCTCCAGTAGGTATACTACCCGTATGCTGCAAAACAACATTTTTGCCGAACGCCGGGAACTACGCCACCATATGTGAATGGATTGTGGATGCCTGGGCTAAGTTGTCCGCTTTAACTCTTGTCCGAGCTTTCAGGAAAGCCGGCATGCCTCCTCCAAAAAACTGACCTCACAAATCACTCTGCTTTACTTTTCTCGTCCGTCGTATCAGTGTGCACTACCGACTGTCCATTGTGTGTGATGAAGATGGCTGTGCCACCAGCGTCGCTGTCACAGCGGGTGAAGATGCAGACACATTAGTAATAACAGACACATTTCATAATAAAACTCAAATACAAAGGCTCAAAATGTTCCAAAAGTCATTAGCCACAGTGAGTACATTAGTGTATGTAATAATAATTAATGCAGCAAATAAAGACATTTTACTGATAAACACAATTTGCCAAAATAAAAATAATTACAAATAAATAGTGATGTCATGAAACACTAATTTCAAAAGACTCGGCAATACATGAGATACATGTTTTATCAATACAATGAAATAAAAAGGAAATAATACACACACATTCACACAATGAAAAAATTATAAAAATGTATATAATAATATATTCCAATCTACTCATTTCATTTCTACTACGTTACACTTTTCTGCACTCTGTTTATGCTAGTGGACACACCTCCAACCATCGAGATAAAAAGACTATGACTAACAAGAGGGCTCACTCCGTTAATGCCATTGTTCTATGGAACAAACACGCCAAAGTACTGAAACATATGCAAAGAGTGACCCTCTTCCTGCCTGTTAGGAAGAGGGAGATGTGATAAAACAGACACGCTTGCCAAAACTGTACATTGAGGCTGGCAAAATGATTGAGTTAATTTTCCTGGTAATTGTTGGGACAGCAAACGGGTTGTGCTCAGTGTGAGCACAGGCCAACGGGGCCTGAAGAGAGGCCAAGTCCAAGTCCAGTAAAGTGCAAGCACAACCTCAGTCATGTTTATATTATTAACACGGGTTCACTTCTTTTTACACTAATGTGACACGTTTACACTATGAAGAATGGGCAAACGAGACCTAAAACATACACCTTTGTAGTGAAGAAAGATATTATTGTTTCCTTTAGGAACAAATTGAATGGACCACAATCCAGTTCGTTTTACTTAACTCATTCCAACCATTTTTCAAAAGACATCAGGAAAACATCAGTTCCTCACTGAAACAGAGAGAAAAGAAGCTTTGCTTGTAAAAAAGATACATTTCAAGCAAAACTCACTTTGACACAAATATTGTTGCTTTTGTGACAACTCAAATATCTAAATATAAACTACACAAAAAAGGGTTGTTTTACATTAAAATACCACTAGAACTCATAATAATAATAATAATAATCATATATTTACAACACCATGAACTATTTACAAATTTCACATTTGGAACTGAACTGTGTGCACGTGTGTGCGGGCATGCATTAAAATTTCCCTACAATGTGTAATCTTCTGCGCGCTAAACTCCTCCACGCTCTTCCACTTCCTCATTCCTGTCACATCATTTTACATGCACAAGTTCTCATCAAATGCACTTCTGCCACCTAGTGGCCATTTTTCTGCCTTATAATGGCTCCATAAGTGACATTCATTAGTGGGGAGTTGCGTCATCGCGTATTTTTTTTGCCTCTCGTGCCAAAAAACATAAAAGACGTATACATACGTTGTTGGGATCGGGTGTTCGGGTTTATAAAAACGTATCTTTGGTATTGAATGAGTTAATATATGATAACACCTACACTTATTTTTGATCATCGTTATTTGAGGAGCGCTTTAGGCTGAAGAGCTCTGTCTAACCAAAAGGGTTAGTCATATGACGCACAGCATGATTGGGGTTAAAGTTGATTTTTTTAAAAGTCCAGCACGCTCGGTAGACACAGATGCTGCTGTGACCACCCACGTGTCCTTCCAGTCCGTGAACACACTGCAAATGTGCCATTCTTGATAAAAGTGGCGCCTGTGTCGCGGGGGCCAAGAACCTTTATGGTGTGTCACCACAGCCTTCCTCTGCCAACACGCTTGCTCACCGGACTACGTCCCAGCGCACCGGGAGAGTGAGTATTCCATAAAAATGAGCAAGTTGGAACGTGGCAAATCATAATGCACAGTAAGCATCAAAAAATACATCACCCTGAATGAATGCATGCAGAGTGCCAGAATCAGCAGCAGGCAGGGAAGGCGAGAGGACGGGGTCATTCATTTGAAAGGAAAAACACAAACCAGGAATGAGGAACAAATTCTAACATAGCTACTAAGTGGATTATGAACAGAAACAAAGCAAACAATGCAACAAAAAAGACTAACGATTACCTGTTGAGACTCAGGTAGGAACACTTGCTAGGTGAAGCCTGCTGAGCAGCAAAAATTTGAAAGGAAACTTCACTCATCTTTCTAATCAAATCTGTATTAAAATGCGCATTTTTGTATGGATGTATTAATATTGCATGTACTTAGTTACATTGTATATACTTAGTTATGTTCTTACAAACACAATGCATATGTCGTGGGTCTACCCTACTATGCCTAGCATACCTGTAAACATTTGCATTCCAAAATAGGGCAATTTTTCTGGTTATGAAAAGTAAATAAGAGAATTTCTGATCTCAGAAGCGACCAGCAACAAAAGTAGTGACTTTTTTGTGGTGTCGTTGGAGTGTTTTCTGGTTTTGGGGGACTTTAAAGTGAAAGCAGGTGTTGTTCTACAGTTTTTGTTCTCAATGGGCAAAGTGCACAGTCACCTTCCTCTGCATCCTGAGCGGATGGTGGGGCGCCACACATCCACCAGGGTGGATCTCGTTTTACCGAGCGGGATCCAAAACGCAAATGTTTTTTAATATTCATTAAATTACTACTCATTACACTCCAGCCTCATTCGGACTCGGTCACTATGTCTGAACGTGTGATAAATAATTAATCAAGATTAATATCAAGATTAAAAGGTGGCGGCTGGAAGAGAATCCGAATGTATTTATTACACTGGCCAGGAATATAAATAATATTTTATTTTGATGATATGAAGGACAATTTTAAATTAACAAACTAATAATCAAATTTTGTGCCCTGCGATTGACTGACAACCAGTCCAGGGTGTACCCCGCCTCTCGCCCAAAGTCTGCTGGGATAGGCTCCAGCATACCCGCGACCCTAATGAGGATAAGCGGTATAGAAAATGAATGAATGAATGAATAATCAAATTTATTTGTACTTCTAAACATTATGAATGTGTTTCAATCATTTTTTGTCTCTCTAGCTGCTGCTATGTAAATTATTAGATTCAATTGCAAATGACCAGATGACATTATTTAATGACTTCTAGTACAGTCAGGAGCCACTACTAAGGAGTTGGCAACAGTGGCGGATAAAAAAAGCTCTGCTAGAGGATTTTTATACAGTATTCATGAAAGCTAAAATACAGGAAACTATTATGAAGAGAGGAAAGAGAGAAAAGGTGAAAAGTGAGTTGACATGTATGCTAGTGCTATTCAATGCTGTGGCAATTAGCAGCTAGCATTAGCAGGTGGGAGCACAAGCTAACACAGCCAAACAAAGCAAACAGCACCTCAAAATCGACCTTTTTTAAACTTTTTAACAGCGGAAAGAACACAATGACGCAATAAATACTTTTAAAACTGTGGATGCCAATGGGAACACACTAACATGAAGCTCCTGCCACAGCTAGCTTGTGAGCAGCAAGATGGCCGCTAGTCACTGTTGCCAACTTCTCAGTAAGAAAAGTAGCTATTGGCTGTTAGAAGTCGCTTGACGGGGTCATTGGCTAATTTGCATATGGTGTTGTACGAAATGCTGTAGCAGAAAAGCATAGCCTCATAGAAGAGACAAAAAAGTGAGTTAAAATACCTTAAGTATGTTTAGAACATACATAGATCAACATAGATCTTTAGTTTGGTAAATTAAAAACGGATATCACATCATAAAAACAAAATAACTAATATTTAATACTGCCTCTCAAAACCAGCGTAATAACCTACCTCTTATCTTGTTGTTGGCTTTTAGCTTGATTAATTGATCACACATCGTTCTCCCATCACACACTGACAGGTGAGCGAGTCCGAATGAGGCTTGAGTGTAATGATAATTGACTTGATTAAGAAACTTTTACGTTTTAGATCCCGCTTTGTAAAACCGGGCGAGATCCACCCAGCGCATGCGTGGAGCTCCACTATGCTCTCAGTGTGCTGCCGGAGCTGACAATACAATGGAAATGAACACTGTTTTACACATTTGTGTGCGTGTGTATATATATATACATAAAGAGTATTGTAATACAAATGTAATGTAAGAATTAAACCTGAAATAGAATGTATATTGACTTAAAATTCTAAAAGTTTCTTACCCTTGATACGCAGCGAAGTGCAGTACAGTACAGTACAGTACTGGCAGCGATAAACCAATCAGAGAACATTACGTCATATGTACGTTTACCTCCGCCATGCCTCCAGTAGGTATACTACCTGTATGCTGCAAAACAACATTTTGGCCAAGCGCTGGGCGAGTTACGAATGGATTGTGGATGCCTGGCTAAGGTATCTGCTTTCACTCGTGTACGACCTTTCACGAAAGCCGGCATCATTGATAAACAGCCGACTGACAACGAGACTGACGACCGACAATGATGACAGGTAAGCCGCCATGTCTGACGGCGAAATTGCCCAGCTGGTCAAGTCAGATGCAGAAGATGGATTTGTGGGAGAAGAGGGATTAAAATACAGGGAGTGTATTTTTTAAATCTAGAATAAAATTCCACTAAACCCACTCTTTTGCTTTCGCTGCCGTTTTTTGTAGGCCGTATTTTTCAGCACGCGCCTTAAAATACGGTAAATAGGGAAAATTTTTTTAAAAAAGGGCTGGCAAACTTTCGTAAAGCGAACGCATCTTTGCAGGCAAAGCAAAAAAAATCAGAAAGGTATTTTTGTATCCCGGATTTTGCGTATTCCGGGTCATTCCTATCCCGGGGTTCCACTGTATGTACATTACAATTGCACAATCCTGAATGTACCATTTTCTGGGTCGAATTCAAATGCATTAAAATGATTGTGAATGTATTTATATGGTGTGTCGGTGTGCTTTTCCGACACCTTCATTCCCCTCACAGGATTAATATCTTCATCCTGCTGGAGCCTATCCCAGATGATATCACATACCTAGTTTATTAAAAACCAAAATTCATGTATGATTTTGGGATGTGGGAAGAAAGCAGAGAACCCCCCCACCCACACACACGGACAAACATGTAAACACCAGAAAGAGATCTTCAATATTTTGCAGTTAAAAGTATTATACTCGTGTTTGCTTCTAGAATTAGGATTAAGCCAGGGTTCCTTCCTATAAAACGTATCTTTGTGCTTCCATTCCAGGTAACGTGTTTGTGGTGAGTTTGGCTTTTGCCGACCTTGTGGTGGCATTCTACCCGTACCCTCTGGTTCTCTACGCTCTCTTCCATGACGGATGGGCGCTAGGAAACACTCAATGCATGGTAAGTCCTCAGAGAGAGGTCAGCACGTGTCCTACGGTCTGACACCTCACCAATGTCTCTTCAATTCCTGCTCAGGTCAGCGGTTTCCTCATGGGCCTCAGCGTCATCGGCTCCATCTTCAACATCACGGGGATCGCCGTGAACAGATACTGCTACATCTGCCACTCCTTCTCCTACAGTCGGCTGTACAGCTACCGCAACACGCTGATGTTTGTCGCCTTAATATGGCTGCTTACCGTGGTGGCCATTGTGCCCAACTTCTTCGTGGGCTCTCTGCGCTACGACCCCCGCGTCTACTCGTGCACCTTCGCCCAGAATGTCAGCAGCTCCTACACGGTGGCGGTGGTGGTGGTGCACTTCCTGGTGCCCATTGCCGTGGTCACGTTCTGCTACCTGCGCATCTGGATTCTTGTGATTCAGGTCAGAGTGGACTTTAGCCTGAGCAGTGATTTGTGACTTCAGAGGCGCGCAGCAACTACTACTGGGCCAAAGCAAATTCTCCGAAAAATGTGGCAGCGGCTGCAAAAAACGCTCAGTTTAGCGGGCAAGTCATTGAAAAAGATCCACAATTGGGCCAAATGACATAAGGCGGGTTGCACACTTTCTTGCAATGTGGAAATGACGACCTTTTTATTTTTGCCCCTTTTGCTGGATGAGTCAGCATAAATTCTGTAAATGCCAGAAGGCTCCATTTAAATTCTATGTGACACGTAACATTTAGCTTGACCATCTTGATCCATAGTGACTGAAGATATCTTGTTACCTGTGTCGGCCCTGCACGTGCGCAAATGCCAGCGCACGTGCACTAAAGACCCTGACAAAAAGACAGACTTATTATGAGAATGTAATGGTAGTGACCCATAATAGGCCGGAGCCAGTAGTGCTTCAAGTCAAATGATGGGGGACAAACCACACACCAAGTGAAAGAAAAATCATTTTTGTTAAGTAAAACAGAACTGGAGCAGTTATTGTTCTCAGTTATTGTTCTGCAGAACAGTGCTTTTTTTGTTATGGTCTTAGAAATAAAGTAATTACTTCAATTGTTGAAAGTAATTAACTTCATTACAAAAAAGCAAACGATCAACTTCAAGTGCCCTGTTTTGGGATTACAATATAATAAAACTGCATTTTTAAAGAAAACCTGCACTTTTTAATTTGCCCATCATCCACAATCCTTATGTGAAACATGAACATATATTTCGTTCCCTTTTCTATGAAATGTAAAAGTTTTACGGGTTTACGTACAGTACATGCTGTGATCAAGCATTAACAGGTACATTCATGATAACATGTGATACTTTGCCTTATTTTGATCATTTTAAGTATTACCAAAACTTCTTTCCTGAGCCGATTGATGTCACAGCCAATAAGAGCTTGCGCTACTCCCGTCAACAACAGCAGCATACAAGCAGCGTGTCGTGCTATTTTACTAGTCATGGCAGACTATGTGAGAGCCGCCGACATCGTCTGATTGCCATAACCTTCTACAATACTCCTCGCGAGGCAAAGACTTTTCAAAACTCTCACAACACAGCCAGCTGTAGTGGCCGTCGGGGAGTGGCCTGAGGTGTTGTGACACGCCAGGTGTTGAGTTACTCCGCTAGAGAAATATACAGCCGCATCTTAACTGCCATACAAGTGTAAAAAGAAGTGAACCATCGTTAATAGTAAACATGTTGTGCGCCTGCAGGTGCGGCGCAAAGTAAAGACAGAGGAGAGCCCCCGTCTACGACCCAGTGACCTTCGCAACTTCATCACCATGTTTGTAGTCTTTGTGCTCTTCGCCATCTGCTGGGCGCCACTCAACCTGATCGGACTGGCGGTGGCCATCAACCCGTCGGGGGTGGCTCCACTCATCCCCGAGTGGCTGTTTGTTGTCAGCTACTTCATGGCGTACTTTAACAGCTGTCTCAACGCCGTCATCTACGGCCTGCTCAACCGCAACTTCAGGAACGAGTACAAGCGTATCGTCACCTCCGTGTGGGTGACGCGGCTCTTTGTCACTGAGACGTCGCGGGCCGCCACCGACGGCCGGAGCCTGCGCAGCAAGCAGTCGCCGCCGCCGGCACTCAACAACAACGAGTCGCACCGGGATCGCACAAACAAAGACTGAACAAAAACCGACCCAGCTACGAGATTCATTGTTTTCTTCAAGTGCTCATTTTGTGAAGACTGCTGAGAGGCTGCATCCCGGGAGAACTGAGCCGGGGGGTCGCGACTGGGTGCCATTTCCACAACAACTCCAAAAATATAATGTGAATGCTACATTAGGATCACATGACATGCGTGATGTGCTTTCTCACGCGTGTTTCACTACGACAACCTCAACTTACAACGCCTCAAATTGTCCAACTCGCCTCACTTGAACGCCACCTTAGTAACAAAAAAACTCAACAAGAGGATGTCATGGTGTGCTCTCTCGAGAATTTAGTAGGAAGTGGTTTTAACAACACAGCCCCAGAAACCGTGTAAAAACACGGCGGCATACTGCGCTGAAGACGCTATAAGGTATGTCACTTTTCTACTAATGACGGTGCACTTTTTTGTAGAGACTCCTACGAAAGTCTCGCAAGAGCCGCCAACTGTACCATCCGCTGTACGCTGGCTGGAGTCGGCGCAGCACTCCGAAGGACCGGAAACGTAGTAATGCTTAGTAAAAACACAATCAGGAAGGGATTTTCCGCAAACAATGTGTGAGCAAACATGGCACAAACAGACGCTGCATGTGGTGTAGCAGGCTGAGGACGCTTCCTGTCTAAAGCAAACCTTGTGTCCAAACTTTCTCCCGACAAGGTCACACACACAAAAGGTAAATGATGGTGGGGAATCACTTTGGTACATTTTGTACACTAAAGATGCTAAAAGCAACCCAATACAGTCACCCCTGCTTATCACAGCTAATTGGTTCTAGATCCAACCGTAATAAGTACATTTCTATGAAGTAGGATTCCTTAAGGAGTATTTCTGTGGTTAGGAAGCATAGAAAACCCTTTTACCACATTCGAAATACGGTTTTTAACATTATTAGAGTCCACTAGACCTGAAATAACACCCCTATCGTCACCTTTATGGTCCTATTACCCAATATGGTAGACATAATCAAAGACAATTAGACATAATATTGACTCACATGTTAGCATTGGGAGAGTTCCGTGTTGTTTTATACTTCCGGGACTTTTTGCGATGGCTAATAAACATTACTGACACCTAGTGACTAGTGTGGGATACTACATATCAACGTTTAGTAATCATTTTTGTGCTTGAAAATGCTTAGTTTTGGCCCAAAAAATTTTCATTTTTTTTTACTAATAGGCTGTAGTCAAACATGTAACATCAGGATTTATTATCAATTATTCTTTTTAAAAAACATGATAGTCATGAAACTGTGGTTACCACAGATTGAAATGCATTATGTCCACAAGCAATGTGAGGTGCAGACCCCGTGTAAGATTTCTAATTAAAGGTAAACAGCAGCGGATTTAGAGCTACTAAATAAATAAATAAATAGGATTTAACTATAAACGCACTGCATTCTAATTAGCTCAGCCCGCCATCATGCTGTCATTCTATTTGCAGAATTCCTAAATTGAGGAGTTTGTGGTTTTTTGTTGCAATGATTGCAATGAAAAAGCAATGATAGTAGTAGTAGTAATGGTATCATGCACTGTCAGTACATTGTAACTACAGTATATTACAGAATTTCATATTGCACATTGATTTATATGAAGTATGTCTTGGCCCTGGGGACCATTTGCATTCATTGCCTTTAACTGACTATCCCAAAAAAAGCTATTACATTATTTTATGTTTTTTGATATGTATATATTATTATATTTATTACTATAATTATTTATTTTTGACCTGGGTTTAAATCTCCGCTGGTCGGACTTTGCAAGTACTCCACGTGCGAGTGTGGGTTTTCTCCGGGTATTCCGGTTTCCTCCACATTCAATGCATGTTAGGTTAATTGGCGACTCTAAATTGTCCACGGGTGTGATTGTGAGTATGATTGGCTGGCAGTTCAGGGTGTACCCCGCTTCTCGCCCGAAGTCAGCTGGAATAGGCTCCAGCATACCCTGTGACCCTAATGAGGATGAGCGGCATAGAAAATGGATGGATGTTTGTTTTTTTTTTTAAATTTGTTTTTTTGAGTATTCTATCATCTACTATTATATAATATTTGTCTTAACTGTGAAACAGTTAAGACAACGACAAAAACACTTGAATAACTTGTATATAATTTATTAGCATATAATCCCCGCGACCCTAATGAGGATAAGCGGTATAGAAAATGAATGAATGAATATGCATTAGACTGGGATTTTTGCCTATTTATAATATTAAAAATATCTACATTTTTTCAGTTTGCTACTGTTGGTGGTAAAGGTTTGGACGCTCCTACCCTATATATTAAGTATTTGGATAAGCAGATATTTATTTATTATTAGCAGTCTTAAAAATATGAAATATTAAGATATTTAATTTATTTTCAAACTGTTAAAACATTGCATTAGTTTGACATCTATCCATCTATTCATTTTCTATGGCGCTTATCCTAATTACGTGTGTATGCTGGAGCCTATCCCAGATGGCTTTGGGCGAGAGGCGGGGTACACCCTGGACTGGTCGCCAGACAATAGCAGGGCACATATAGCCATGCAAACATTCACACTCACATGCATTCCTATGGACAATTTAGAGTCACCAATTAAGCTAACATGCATGTTTTTGGAATTTGGGAGGAGACCAGTGTACCCGGAGAAAACCCACACACGCACAGGGAGAACATGCAAACTCCATACAGAAGATGCCCAACAGAGATTTGAACCCTGGTCTTCCAGATCGCCTGACTGTGTGGCCAACGTGCTACCCACTTGACCACTGTGCGGCCCTAAAGGTTTTTTTAAATGAGAAAAAAGTATTTTGTATGTAGTCAAATATATTTAACTGCCCTACACTGGACTGCTTTTAGTGTGTTTCAGAAACTAATAAACAATACAGTGTCAACGACTATAAATGATCAACACAAAGCTTCCTCTACCTCCTCCAACACATGTAGTGGCTTCACTTTGTTTTATTGTGTTTATTGTCACTCTTGTATTTTCAGATGGACAAAATATTCACTGCAAGGGGGTACAAATTTATGCCATTTGTATTATTCAATGACATTCATTGCTGCTTTTCTTCCCATCTCAGGGTGAGCTTTTGGTTGATTTGTCCAACATGTCTGCAGCAACTCTACACCGATGATGCTTTTTTGGAAATGTCACTGTAAATGTCGTTATTGGACGTGTTGGAAATGTGTTTTGAAGTGTCTCTCACGCCAGCAGAACAATGTGACACAAATAAAAGTTTGCTATTTGCTTCTACACACTTCACCCCTAGTGGCTCGCAGAGTACTGTCTGAGCCTGGCAATACCTCACCTTCCTGGCAAAATAGGCATGGGTGTCCAAGGTGTGGCGCTGGGGCCATCTGTGGAACGTGGCACAATGTAGAAACAATACAAACAAAAACACAGCAAACACCGAAAAATTGAGCAAAAAGGCATAATGTAACCAGAAAAAGCTGAAATGCTACTAACTAATAAAAACACAAAAATTAAGAAGGATTATTATCATTGTTATCTATAAATACTGGCCCACACAGGGCCAAAAGATATTCTGGCTGGTCAAGTCCCCACTAAACGCTCAGGTACCAAATGCACCTCCCGCCACTAACAATTACTCATCAACATACGTCAATATCAACATAAACAGCCGTCATTATAGCAGTTTTTGTTGTTGCCATTTTTAGTTTTTGTTTCAATTTGTGGAAGAAAGAAATTAAACCGTTAAAAGCACCATGCTTAGGTCATACATGCAACATTATAAAACCTTTCAAAATAAACCCAAATTGTTTTGTGATTCAGTTGAATTTGAAAAACGTTTGGCCTTGTACTTTTCTGGAAAGTGACGTCAAAATATGGTCTTGTTTCGTTCTCGTGACCCCAATCTATTATTATCTCGTCTCGTGAGCTCAGTGTATTGTGACCCCGCAAGTGGCGATGCCTGCTTTAAAGGAAAACTGCACTTTTTTTTATTTTAACCAAAAAGCGTGAAAAATAAGCACACGTCTTTCCCTTTTCTGTACATTGCAAAGAG
The DNA here is from genome assembly GCA_024372805.1 of Oostethus manadensis. Classification (NCBI taxonomy): domain Eukaryota; kingdom Metazoa; phylum Chordata; class Actinopteri; order Syngnathiformes; family Syngnathidae; genus Oostethus; species Oostethus manadensis. Next base: position 1,986,808 of record QODF01000021.1, read on the forward strand.
AGAAAAACTGTTAGCCAGAGGGAGGTAGCAATGCACCTCATGGGACACACCTATTTCACTATAAAGCTTTGTAAAATAAAATAAAAAAAACTTCAACAATTTTACGTTTTATGGTTTTACATAAATGCTGTGACCATGCAGTACATTAATTCATAAAACATGTAATACCTACAGTATTTTGCTCTATTTGGATTATTTTAAACATTACAGGAACTTCTTTTCTGGACACATTTATTTCACAGAGCCCATTGATAGGAAGTAACGCAACTTCTGTCACAACAGCAGTGTGTCAAGCGTTTGTTACTACTAATGACGGCAGACTTTGCGAGAGCTGCCAACACTTACTACTTTTTCACAAATGAGGCTCCAGAACCTTATCTTTTTTAAACCAAATATACGAAGGGTGAGCTACAGCCTGCAAATAGAGAGAGTAAAACTTTGTAGCAGATGGGAGACAAGTCATTACATCGGCATGACTTGGTGGTGTAAATGTGGAGCTTCCCAAGCCATTCAAACAGAAATGGAGTCTTTCTGCTGCATTAAGCGGCATACAGTGCTACCATCGATGGAAAGGCTTTGTGTGTATGGCGTGGAAGATATTGCTGCAAGAGATTGAATCACAACAAATGAAGAATTGCTAGCTTTAACAGCCCTGCAGTAATGGAAACGTTTTTTTCCACCTATTGAAACCCCAAGGGAGGCCACAGACCAGATGGACTGGACGGACAACTGCTCATGCAGTAAGTCACCATGATGTTGATCGTGATTCATCTCTTTAGAACGTGCGGAAAAGAGCAAGACGTGTGGTCATGTTTGACATAAGGATTGTGGCTCATAAGCCTGGAAACGCCTTGGCATCCGCAGGGAAGAGCTGGACGAAAAGGCCGGGGAGAGGGAAGTCTGGGCTTCTCTGCTAAGGTTGCTGCCCCCGCGGCCTGAACTCGGATAAGCGGAAGAAAATGGATGGATGAACTCTTAAGGAAACAAATGGCGTAGCATTTAAAACTATAAAAAAGTGGCACACATTAAAAGAGTGTCTGGAGTCAGCATTCCGGGTCTCTCGCTGCCTGACCGCTTTCTTGATAAATGTTTGCTGCTCCAGAAGCCGGGTGGGGGCTGGGCAGGGGCCTGGTGGGTGCACGCTTGACTGCGGATGCTCACGACTGATGTTCACTGACATGAATTCTCCGACAGGTGCGGGGCCTGGATGCCCAGAGGACGCTCCGAGTAAACATGGACCAGAGGGGGGACGTGTGAAACGTAATGGAATTTGACATTTGAAGACAGGAAAGGCTTGCCTGTTACAGCGAGTCTCGTCATAAACCTTTGCGTGTAAAAAGATATGCGTCGCTTTAGAAGCAAAATAAATTGGAACTCAGCTCTTCTCTTTATGTTGTTTACTTTTTAACAAAAACATGCACACTGAATTCTATGTTGGACCTTTAACTCCACTACTGTACTCTGCTGTACTGCCTCCTGGGCCCTTGAAAAATCTATAGAGTCCTTTGATTGACTCGTTTCCAGTGCCAGTTGAGAATGTGTCCCTAAACTTTACACTGGCACTGTCAATGAAATACTTCAGTCACACATCGTGTAAAATTAATAGAGTTCTTGATTTCATAGTCAAGTCATAGCGTGAGTGTTTGCCAGTGACAAGACACCTGCACTCGTTTCACCAGTGAGACCGACTGCGGAGTTGGACAAGGCTCAAAAACAGTAGGATTCTTGCCAGACCCTAGGGAACTAATATTGTTTAAAAGTGACAAAACTTTGGAGACACTTGCTATTTGAAGAAGAAGGTGTCCCCATACTTTTGACTAACACTGCAGTATTTTAATAGTACATCAATAAGTCAGAGTGTTTGAAAATGACAAGGAACACCTCACTGAATACCTCATCCACACTGAATTGTATACTGAACTTGCGTCTGTCACCAAGTGCTTGCTCAAGTGGGCTTCAGTTGGTTTTCTTTTCATATGAGAGCATGATCATAGACCGAACTCATGTGTAATTCTTTAAATTGTGATTTTGCACCATATAAATAAAAACAAATTGAGAATGGAATTGAGTGTTTTGACTTCTGACTTCATCTGCTCTGCCACTCAAACCTTTGGAGACACGTCCAAGTGCTACTGAATGAGAAGCTGTCCCTGTCCTTTGGGCTGACACTGTAAATCAAGTTTTTTTTGCCAGATATCATTGAAAACCAAATCCAAATCTCCACCCTTTCCAAACCCAGGAAAGGGTGGAGTGCCATCACCGGGTCAGGGATGAGGTCCTGCCTCAAGTAGAGGAGTTTAAGTATCTCAGGGTCTTGTTCACAAGTGAGGAAAGGATGGAACGCGAGCTGGACAGACGGATTGGTGCGGCGTCTGCAGTGATGCGGACTCTGCACCGGTGTCTGTCGTGTTGAAGAAAGAGCTGAGCCGAAAGGCAAAGCTCTCAATTTACCGGTCGATCTACGTTCCTACCCTCACCTATGGTCATGAGCTTTGGGTAGAGACCGAAAGGACAAGATTGCGGGTACAAGCGGCCAAAATGAGTTTTCTCCGCACGGTGGCTGGGCTCTCTACCTTAGAGATAGGGTGAGAAGCACTGTCATCATTTAGAGACTCGGAGTAGAACCGCTACTCCTCCGGATTGAGAGGAGCCAGATGAGGTGGCTCGGACATCTGGTTAGGATGCCTCCCGGACGCCTCCCTGGGGAGGTGTTCAGGGTACGTCCAACCAGTAGGAGGCCTCGGGGAAGACACAGGACATGCTGGAGAGACTATGTCTTTCAGCTGGCCTGGGAATGCCTCGGCATCCGCCGGGAAGAGCTGGACGAAGTGGCCGAGGAGAGGGACGTCTGGGCGTCTCTGCTTAGGCTGCTGCCCCCCCACCTTGGATAAGCGGTAGAAAATGGATGGATAGATGGATCATTGAAAACTAGTACAGACCAGGAACACCACAAACTTAGTCCAGAGCTGCCTCATCCACATTGAAGGTAGAACGTAGCATATCTCACAATCAACTGGACTATGACTGCAGTGCCAAACGTTTTGACAAACTTTGTCATGCTAATAAATGAGAAGGTGTCCCCATACTTTTAGCTGGAAAGCTCAAGTACTTTCAGCCATGGTTAAAAGAAGGCAAACATTAAGGCAGTGGTTCCCAAACTTTTTTTGCAGTGTCCTCCTTTTGGAGATAAAATGATTTTCAGCCCCCCGCCCGAAAAATATGGTAATAATGAAAAATGTTCGCGGGAGCCTCACAACCCCTAGCCGCCCCTGCCATAACGCCGAGCCCCCTTAGGGGGACCCCTGTTTGAAAACCACTGCCTTAAGGTGACAAGGACTTTTTTTGACCCTTTGCTACTTCTGTCCATCTTATACAAAATATGAATCAATCAAATTAATCAAATATCAACAGGGCTCTTGTTCAGCCATGCAACAATAAAACATTTGGCTTCATAGCTGTGGTCCCCAATCATACCCCCACATACCCCCATAGGGCACCAGAAATATTGTTGCCCGCCCTCAAACCGGCAAAATGCATTAAAATGGGGAGCAGTGACCAATACAAGCGTATTCAAGAGCCAAATTGCATGGTCAGAGCGACAAATTCATACATGTTGGCAGGTCTGCACTAGTAATGAAAGTCCTCTCTGCCTCTCACGTCCCCCTTGACAGTTCACTGCGCCTCCCCAGGGGGCCTGCCCCACTATTCGAAATGCACTTGTTTACAGTCTAGTATTCACACTGTCATGATTTCTTCATGGCAAAAGCAAAAAAGCTTTCTCTACGTGAGCCGTGGGATTGTTGGGCTGCATAAGCAAGGCCTCCACGCTGGCGACTAAAGCGCAAACCAAACATAGAGAATGAAGACGGCAGGTCAGAGGACAAAGACATCCCTCAGAGATTATTTGATGGGTGCGATGTGTCACTCTCACGCAGGCAGTTCAGTGGATTAGTCGGAGTATCATATCATAATTCACTCCCAAAGAAACCGAGCAGACGCCTGTTGGCTCTGCCTCCTTCTGAGGCCTGACTGACCTGCCTGATCGTCTCTCCGTGCGCGCTCACGCCGCACTATAATTGCATCTAATGCACAGATTAAAGGATTATTCACTGTATTAGATTAGTATGTGAATCCACATATTCATTTCATGCTGAGACAATGTGACGCCATTTCATTTCCCGCTAAAGGACAAACCTTCATTAAAAGTCACCTTTATATAACTGCTACATTAGCAATCCGGTTAAACACAATTTTTAAGATCAGCATTATTGTACTGTATATATTTTCATTGGACCTAATGAATAGCCTATGCAGAAATGCACACAAATGTAATAAAAAAAGGGGTTATGAAACATATTTAAAACAATATTCATACTAAAATGTGCACACTGTACTTGGCTTGACGTCATCGCTGTCTTTAAAATTCTTGCAGAAGCAGCGATGAGGGTGAACAATAATGTGTAGCGCTGAATGGTCAATGACTACTTTATGACTCACTGAAAAGTTAAGAAGAAAAGAATTCATTTAAAATAAAGTTTGAATAAATGCCAGTGGAATAGACAAGCATTGGTTCAAAGTTCTTGATCACTCACAAAGAACAAGCAAGCATTTTAAATTCCAGTGTTCTGTTTATGACAACATAAGAGGTTGTCGACATAGCCAAAATTGAGTCAGCGAAAGCTGTGGGCTGAACGAGTAAATTGTTATTCTGAGCCTGGAATGTAGGGAAGGAAGGGGAAAGAGACTGGTTTGAGGCAAGAACTTACAAGTTTTGAACGGCCTGTTGATGACTCACGCATCTCTACTTCTTACTCCCACTTTTCAAAATGCAGTATGGTCCAATTCACCCGGTAGGACATATGTAAATGGTAAAGGTTGTTTAAAGAAACAGTCATTTTTCGAGTGAGGGCCACATACTGAAAAATGAACGGATGCAAGGGAAGCTAAAAGTACAAACAAAAGAACAAAATAGCAAGGTTGCTCAACAACCTACTGAATGCAGTGAGCAGCATGGAATAAAGGTTCACAAGGACTACTAGCAAAATGGCAGGAGTAAATGAGGCATGCACTACACTGGCAAAGTTAAGCAACAATCTGGCACTGACAGACAAGGCAGCATGGATTAAGCAGACCCGATTGCTGATTGGAGAACAGACGCCTCTGCAGAGCTGGAATGAGACCGCAGATGACGGCAGGCAAGCAGAGTGCAAATCGTGACTTTTTTCATGGTTAGCATGTTGGCCACACAGTCAGGAGATCTGGAAGACCTGGGTTTGAATGTTGGCTTGGCATCTCTGTGTGGAGTTTGCATGTTTCCCCCATGCATGCGTGGATTTCCCACATTCCAAAAACATGCACGTAAGGTTAATTTGCGACACTAAATTGTCCATATGTATGAATGTGAGTGTGAATGGTTGCTTGTCTGCGTTTGACTGGTGAACAGTCCGGGGTGTACCCCGTCTCTCGCCCAAAGTCAGCTGTGATAGGCTCCAGCATACCCGCGACCATAATAAGGATAAGCGGCATAGAAAGCGGATGGATGTATGGAACATTGTAATAATAAAAAATAACAGTGTATTTTTCCCTCACATATTTCACTGTACGCTACTAAAATTTGTAGCATACTAATTAATACAAAATAAATAATAAATACCAATAAATAAAAAAGTTATTCTCTTAAAATTTCCGCCAACTATTTCAATTTTCTTGTCAGTTTTCTTCTTGCAACTATGATTTTATTCCCATAATAGTTTGACTTTATTCACACATTATACTCATTTATAACATAACATTTCCAAAAATGACCATTTTATTCGTTTCTTGTTTCAACTTATAACTTGTATAACAACAACTTGTACTTATTTATTTATGATAATTATATTTGTATTTATAACACACTTTAATATTTTCCTTTTTTTCCCATTTTTGCTGTTATTTAGTGTTTTTTTAGTGTTTAAAATTATATTTTTACAAAGTTGCTGGTCGCAAATGGCCCACGGGGCGCACTTTGAACACCCCTGCTATTTCAGCTTACTGCAAAGCACTTCGCGGGTACGTGGTGCTCTGAGCGACGCAGCATCATCTCTGAAGCAGAAATCGCTATGCACCCAAAAATACATTTCACATTTTGTTTGTTGCCCTTCACCCTGCTTTTATTCACCATTCTCATTGCTTCTTTGTTTGCCAATGATATAAAGAATACGAGCGATTACGGTGTATTGTGTTGTAAATGAATTTAAAATGCAATTTTGGTCTGTAAACGCAAGGCCCTGTATTTTAACACCTACTGTACAATCGTACAGCTTAGCATATCGTTTCGTTGCTTCGCCTTCTGTGGTAACTTTGCTGTCCGGTGAGGACAGAAATTCAATTTATTTTGTGCTTTTTTTCTTTGAACACAATTCAAGCAGAGAGGACATAACGAACAGTCTTCATGTAATTAATAAACTGGGCATCCTTTTCAAACAAAATATGGATGAACTTTAGTGAAGCGGCGACGGTGAAGGGCCCTTCATGTTAGCACGGGGACTGCTCGTGCCCCATCATGTCCAACCTTTCAAAGTATTTTTCATCTTGTCAATAAAGACTTCTTTGATCTGGGTTTTTTATCTCTTTGAATGCCCTTTTGCATGTGCACACACACACACGAGTCAGGAATCATTACTTCTCTCTTTGATTCATTTTACCACAAGCTTTGCCTCTCATGCAAAGCCTTAGATACCGCCCTACACGACAGGGCGCTACCCCACAGCACACAGCACCACACTATACTATACTCTCTTATGCAACAATACCATCCTGCCCATATGGGAAAAAATGTTTCAGTCACCTTCAGTTTAAGTTTCATATATTCAGCGTTATATAAGATTTATTTGATTTGCTTTTCATACAAGATGGTAAAATACATTTCATGAGAATCATATTTCATATTTATAATTGTGTGCATTTTTTTTCACTATATATGTCCGTTTTAAATACATACTTTAAATACATGAAAAATACCATTATATACAAGTTTTCTGTATGTAAAGTATTTTTTAAAGTTGCTTTTATACATGTTTTACAACGTAATTAAACTGCATCTAGTAAAAACCAGTATCAAAAATATATAGGAATATGTACATATAGATTTTTTTAAACCACCCAATGTCAGCCTATGAAATTTGCAGTACAATTATTAGAAAAAATACATATTTTTTAGGAAGGATTTAATAAATTCAGATTTAAGTTTCTATCATAAGAAACTAACTTACCGCTACAATACTACTTTCTAGCATCCAATTACAATAACTCCAGTCTATAAATGCAGTTTTTCAATATCTGTAATACTGAAAAACATGGCTATTAGGTAAACACAAAAAGTTATTTCAGTGGAATTTATTTGCAAAGAATGCTATATTACACTGAACATCTACATGGGCAAAACTACTCAGAGGAAAATGTTACTGCTGAAAGCTTGGTCTTCTACAGCTCAGAAGACAAATTTGAGATTCTCATCTCACCTCATTTTCTCATTTTTCTCAAAATATTTCTCATAGGTTTCTCCAAGAAATGTACTAAAAGAGAAAGAGAAAGAACGTGAGGCGTATGCCCAGAGGAAACTGTTTTACTGCTCAGTCTTGCTCTTTTACAACTCAGTGGAGATTCTCATCTCAGCCTCCTTTTAGTTCCTATTTCATCCCTTGTAAGCCCACTGAGAGCAGGAGACATCACCAGATTTTTAACAAGGTTTGAGTGTGGGAATGATCTACTTCCCTGCCACAACCTGCTGTCGTGTTCGCTGCACTGCTGTCCTTGCCCAATCTGTTGAGGATTCCCTCATCCTCAATGCATGACCTCCAAGAATCAATGAACTCTCATATAAACTCACACTAGGTGTCTGCATTTTGGAGTTCCATTCGCACGTGAGTTCATTTAAGTGCAGAGGATTTTTGCTGCAATGTTAACTTATATTTCAACGAGCAAAATAAGGTTAGGTCATGGACTTTTTACGGGAGAGTACATTGGCATGGGCAGTGGTCTTGCTTCCGTCTCAAGGTATATTGATATCTTTTACTGAGTTATCTCATCAACTGTGTTCCACCGTCCTGACTCAATGGGTAAGTGGACAAGCCGACTTCTAGGCCTTCGCCAAGGACCCCTAAGCATTGCAGACTGTTCCTTAAACCTTCCGGACATTAACAGCAGAGTTGGGAAAAACGACAAAGCCCTCCAACAGGTATTCACCAATGGGCTAACCGAGACCCTCAAGGATGAGTTAGCAGCCAGAGATGAACCTGACAGTCTCAAAGCTCGTCTCTATGAGCATTCACATAGACAACCAACTCGGGGAACAAAATCTGAACCAAGCGTCACAACCTCCATTTTTGGGCCAAGCATCCAGTTTTGGGCCAAGCATCAATCAACGTGCACAAGAGGAAGCTATGCAGCTTGGATGTGCAAAATTAATCTCTGAAGAACGTAGACGCAGACTACAGGCTGGTGAATGCTTGTTCGGTTCCAGTCAATTTCGGTTCTCACACCCGGCTGTGAAGGTGGGAATCCTGACGAAGAGGCTAGCTCTAAGAATGTCCCCAATAAATGTCTGACATTGGTCGCGCAACTCCAGTTTCGTAATCGGTTCCTCCCCATGCCAACCCGGGTGGACTGTGGAGCAGAAGGGAATTTCACTGATGCCAATCTGGCAGCTGACCTCAAGGTGCCACTCAAGCCACTATGGACTAGCTTTATTGCAAAGGAACTGGATGGCTGTCGTCTGACCAGTCACCCACCAGACTGAAATCATAACGCTCATTCTCTCTGGAAACCCTCATAACATTTTGGGTGTAGCTAACTCCTGAGGTTCTTGGGACGCTGGGTTTTTTTGTGACTCAGACAGCACAACCCCCACATTAATTGGACGGGTAGGGAATCGCTCTGCCTCTCTTTGTCTAAAGTTAACTGTACCTCCTTCCACAAAAGAGAAAAAAGCAGCACCAGCACAGCTATGGCAGATGCAGCAACATCTCCCCCACCTGAAGAGCCGTCTCATTGATGACCATGCAGCCTTTGGAGGGTTACGACCCGGAAGAGCATAGTTGAATACCCCAATCTTTCGTCTTTGACCCTAACCTTGTCCGTGACACTCCCATCCACAGAGTGCCTGGAAGTGCCTTTTAATCAGAATCCACCCCATTTCAGGATCCACCCCAGGTCCCTCCTTTCCCTCCTCCCCTTCACTACATTTCATTCTTTTATGGCAGCACCTATGCGTCATCCTCGCATCATCCTCGATGGCGTGGAATCATCCTCACATTATCCTCAATTGCGTGGAATCACCCCCGCATCATCCTTGATGGCATCCCTAAAAAGCCCACCAAGACGAGACATCTCTAGATTGTTAACAAGCTTCGAGTGTGGGATTCATCGACTTCCCTGCTGGGACCTGCTGTCATGTTCGCTGCCCTGCCGGCCTTGCCCATTGCTTCCAGGATTCCCTTATTCTCAATGCATGACCTCCAAGTATCAATAAACTCACACTAGGTGTCTGCATTTTGGAGATGGGAGTCCACAACTCTGAGCCGATTCCTTGACAGTTCCTAAGACTGCGCCGAGAGTAATAAAGTGAAACAGAATAATTAGAGGGAGTCGAACTCGAGACTTAAGGGAGATACCATGTTAATCTTAAGTCAGTGTTTTTAAATGTATGCACTTTATAATACAAAGATGTCATTTAAAATAGATGTTAAAAACACAACAGCTAATGCTTTTGATTGAGCATCTTTATTCTGTTTCATTCAACACTGACTTATACTTCATCATCAGCTGAAGTTATGCAGTTAGCTGTAAACATGACCACACGGGATGTATATTTGAAACCAAAGGATTACTACTCTAAGCAGTCTTGGCTGCTGGTTCAAAGAGGGGAAGCTCATTTTCTTCCAGCCTACATCATAAATGTGTTTATTTATATAAGTGTAGCCGTTATTTTTCAAGTAGGCGTAATTATGTAAATAGTGGGGATGTCCCGATCAAATCTTCACAAAAGAAATCGACTGCCGATCTGCTGTATTTTGAAGATCGGAAAAGATCATCATCCGCCACAAGATTGGGCCAATCCAGTTGCCGTAAATCTGGGCCACACTCCAACATGATAGGTGAGCTAAATGCGCCTCAAAGCTGGTTGTCTCTCAACTCCCACCACCTGGATGAAGATGAAAACGCCACCGTGCAGACATGTACTGACATGCAGGCTACCATAGTGAATTAACTTTGACGTCTGACGCTGGATATTTGGCAGCATCCGTCCGTAACTCCCTCGCCGTGCCCGGGCTCCTCTGTCATGGTGCCAGGAGCTCGCACAGGAGGTGCCACTTCCGCTGGTTGTTATATTCTAAGATACACCACAAATTCATGTATAACCATGTCAAATGATTATTCCTACCCTAAAAGTATTGTAATGGCGGCTGAATAAATCCATGTCAAGATGGCTGTAATTTAGTTGGTCATTTATTTGCATGCTTGATAGGACTCCTTTTTCAGCTTGACAGCAGCCCTAACCCCCGGTGTCTACCATCGGGTTCGGGGCTTGCCACCACGACTGGCACCGACCACCTTGCGGCCGCAACTACAACTGGCGGCCTCAGCAATAGAGGCACGGAATACGGCCCATTCGGACTCAATATCCCGGTCCTCCCTCGAGATGCAGGCCAAGCTCTGCCGGAGATGAGAGTTGAAGACTCGACGAACGGGAGACTCTGCCAGATGTTCCCAGCACACCCTCACTACGCGTTTGGGTCTGCCAGGTCTGTCCGGCATCCTTCCCCGGCATTTAATCCAACTCATCACCAGGTGGTTGTCAGTTGACAGCTCAGCCCCTCTCTTTACCCACGTGTCCAGAACATGCGGACGCAGGTCTGATGATATGACCACAAGGTCGATCATAGACCTGCGACCTAGGGTGTCCTAATGCCAATGCCTAATGCACTTATGGACATCCTTATGTTCGAACGTGGTGTTTGTTATGGACAAACTGTAATTCGCACAGTAGTCCACAGGAGGCTTGTGGGACTCCCGAAGCAGCTGACGGCCAAGCGGTGGTCGAGGCAAAAACTCGGGTGTGGGAGGAGTTCGGTGAGGCTATGGAGCACAACTTTCGGTCGGCCTCAAAGAGGTTCTGGCAAACCGTCCGACACCTCAGAAAGGGGAAGCAGGCCCCAGTTCACACTGTTTACAGTGCGGACGGGGGCTTGCTGACCACGACTGTGGATATAGTTGGTCGGTGGAAGGAATACTTCGAGGCCCTTCTCAATCCCACTGACATGCCTTCCATAGAGGAAGCAGAGTCTGAGGATACGTACGTGGACAGTTCTATCACCGTGGCTGAGGTAATTGGGGTAGTTAAATCACTCCCCAGTGGCAAGGCTCCGGGGGTAGACGAGTTCCGCTCAGAATTTCTCAAGGCTCTGGATGTTGGAGGACTGTGTTGGTTGACACGCCTCTACAACATTGCATGGAAGTCAGGAACAGTACCTCTGGACTGGCAGACCGGGGTGGTGGTCCCCATTTTTAAAAAGGGTGACCGGAGGGTGTGTTCCAACTATAGGGGGATCACACTCCTCAGCCTTCCTGGGAAAGTCTACTCCAGGGTGCTGGAGAGAAGGGTACGACCGTTAGTCGAACCTCGGTTAGAGGAGCTGCAATGTGGTTTTCGTCCCGGTCGCGGAACACTGGACCAGCTCTACACCCTTGCAAGGGTACTCGAGGGTATGTGGGAGTTTGCCCAACCAGTCTACATGTGCTTTGTAGACCTGGAAAAGGCATTCGACCGTGTCCCTCGTGGTGTCCTGTGGGGGGTGCTCCGGGAGTACGGGATTGATGGTCCGCTTCTACGTGCCATTCGGTCCTTGTACAATCGAAGCAGGAGCCTGGTTCGCATTGCCAGCAGTAAGTCGAGCTTGTTTCCGGTGAACGTTGGCCTCCGCCAAGGCTGCCCTTTGTCACCGATTCTGTTCATAATCTTCATGGACAGAATTTCTAGGCGCAGTCAAGGTGTTGAGGGAGTCCAGCTTGGTGACCTTAGGATCTCGTCTCTGCTATTTGCAGACGATGTGGTCCTTATGGCCTCATCAGGCTGTGACCTTCAGCGTTTACTGGAGCGGTTTGCAGCTGAGTGTGAAGCTTCTGGGATGAGACTCAGCACCTCCAAATCCGAGGCCATGGTTCTCAGTCGGAAACGGGTGGACTGTACCCTCCGGGTTGGGAGTGAGGTCTTGCCTCAGGTGGAGGAGTTCAAGTATCTCGGGTTCTTGTTCACGAGTGAGGGAAGGTTGGAGCGTGAGATCGACAGACGGATCGGTGCAGCATCTGCAGTAATGCGGTCGCTGTACCGGACCGTCGTGGTGAAGAGAGAGCTGAGCCGGAAGGCAAAGCTCTCTGTTTACCGATCGATCTACGTTCCCACCCTCACCTATGGTCATGAGTTATGGGTCATGACCGAAAGAATGAGATCGCGGATACAAGCGGCGGAAATGAGTTTCCTTCGTAGGGTGGCTGGACTCACCCTAAGAGATAGGGTGAGGAGCTCGGCCATCCGGGAGGAGCTCAGAGTAGAGCCGCTGCTCCTTCACATCGAGAGGAGCCAGTTGAGGTGGCTCGGGCATCTAGTCCGGATGCCTCCCGGGCGCCTCCCTGGTGAGGTGTTTCGGGCATGCCCGGTCGGGAGAAGGCCCCCGGGAAGACCTAGGACACGCTGGAGGGACTATGTCTCACAGCTGGCCTGTGAACGCCTTGGTGTCCTCCCGATGGAGCTGGAAGAGGTCGCTGGGGACCGGGAAGTCTGGACTTCCCTACTGAAGCTGCTGCCCCCGCGACCCGGACCCGGATAAGCGGAGGAAAATGGACGGATGGAAGAATGGATGGACTTTTTATGCGCTTTATCAAAGCTAGATGGATGATGTCCTGCAATTGATGATCCCCTCCACTTGTCTGTCCTATTCTAGGGATGTTATTGCATGTGTCCTATTCTGTGCATTTAAAGAGACAAGATTTTGGAGGTCTCCTGAGAGAAGATGGATGATCTCCTGCAGCCGAGCCTCCATTTATCCGCCCGACTCTGGTGATTTTGTTATATGAGTGTCCTATGCCATGCATTAAAAGAGACAACATTTTGAAGGTCTGCTGTGAGAAGGTGGATAATCTCCTGCAACAGAACCTCCACTTGTCTGCCCTGATCTGTTGATTTTATTGTATGAGAAACAATCCAGAAAAATACAAAAACAGAGTCATGACAGAATGTACTGTATATTTTTCATGTAATAAATGATTGCCATTATCACCTTTACCCTCTGTTTAAGATCAATTTAGTCTTTAAACCTGAAATCAAGATTTTAGTCATGTATGAATATATTATTGATAATAATAATGGTAATGGCCATAATCAAGCAAGTAAATGATGCTTCCAATAGGAGAAGTTCATATATAAGCAATATGTGTACTATACATGTGTGATATGAGGTATGATATTCTTATTCCATTGTTAATTAATATAATGCACTGTGACTCAACAATTATATTACTTAATTTGTACAGTATGAATTATCATGAGCCAATGTTATATAAATGATCATAGGGTTAGTACATACTTCAAGGAGATTAATAGACAACATGTTGGCCTTCCATAGTTATGAGTAATGATCCTCCTATTGTAACAATATCTAATAGTACCTGAAAGACAAGGTAACATTCAAGTACCTCTTTCCACATTAATGTACTGAGACACAACCGTTTATTTGTATTTTGATTTAAATAGATGAATATTTGGACATTGCTTGAGCTTTAGCACCCATCTCTTTGTGTTTGACACCACATTCAAACTTTTCCTGGCGGTTCTCACTGCTTGAATTTTAAAGTTACTACATCCCCTCAGTTACCCCCTTCTCTCTGTGTAAAGAGTTTTTGAACATTGTTAGGAAGGATACATTTATTGGCTTTATATAAAACCTGTGCATTATAAAATTCAACTAAATCAAATTAACAGTCTAGACTTCAAAAAAAGTATTTGTATGATCACAAAAAACAACCCTGTGTATAGTTCTTACCGGATGCTTTTGGCCGGGAATCAGAAACTCCAACCACTACTGCCTGATGATTGCCTCTTTGGGAAAGCTAAACAAAATTAGCTTTCCCTCACACCCGAACAAACATTTCCTGGGAGCCATTGCTCAAGGTTGCCAATTTAAAAAAGTCCAGGTTGCATGATTTCAGTGGAACTTGGTGTTCTGTAAAACACAGCGTGCAGAGGCATCCAAAACTACTTTCCGGGCTTACTCCCAAATGTGCAAACTTCATTTTCTTATGCATTGGCATCGTTTAACACGAGCATAACAGGTCCCCTTTAAAAGACACTAACTTGAGATTTAGTGCACAAGTATTGCCATTTATTCTAAAACTCATTGTGCAATTTATGTAATCTGCTGATCTTGTGCATGGAATGAAAAGTCTTTTTGCGAAACTTGGCAGATAATTTAACAGTCCACTGTCAGTATGTATTAAAAACCTTTTTGTCAACTTGTACTTTTCCTTGTAAGTTCATTATCCGATTATGTTGATGTTTATTTGTATGTCTCACATCTGTGACACCACAAGTACATTTGCTAAGTGTATTTTATGATCTAGGTGGAGTACATCAACTCTGACAGGGGGTACGTGACTAAAAATAAAAAATTAGCGCCCAACACTCACAATTACACGACAGAGAACAGAGCAGAAATGAGACAGATTTGCTCACAGCTTTGGGTGCACAAACAAATAATGTGTATAATAGTATAATGAGTATAATAGGTCCCCTTTAAATGAATATGCGGGTTTAAACCATAGCCAGTGTGAGTGAACAAAAAAAGATGCTGAAATACAAGCCATTCATACGAAAGGATGCCACCGTCATACTGGAATAAAACTAGTGTAGTGTCAAAATAAGAGCAGTGCACTGTGACTAACCAGATAAATCACTGGTATTAGTGATTAGTTACTTTCATTAGTATACTTTCATCTTTCTCAGAAAACAAACAAGACCTAGCATTCATGACAGGCACACTTTTAAGGTTGTGCAATTAGTTGAAAGGGGGGGTGTTCAAAAAATGCCATCCAATCACTGATCAATGATTATTTAGTGAAAAAAACAGTGTGAATCAGGCGAACCCTATTTAAGAATGAAACCAGCATTTGTTGAACATGCGTTTGTCTTTGTAAGCCTGAGGAAAATGGGTCGTTCAAGACATTGTTTAGAAGAACAGCATACTTTGATCAAAACGATGATTGAAGAGGGGAAAACCTATGAAGAGGTGCCATTTTTTCCAGCTGTTCAGCTAATTGCCTTAAAATGGAGAGCAAAACCAGAAACACGTGGCAGAAAACAAAGACAACTATCAAAATGGATCGAAGAATATCCGGAATGGCAATGGTCTAGGTGAAGCTAATCTATTTGCAAGAATCCCCCAAGTACCTCTCTTTAAAAAAAGCCAAACGTGCAGAAGAGGGTACAATTTGCCAAAGAACTCATCAACTGGCAGAAATAAAGGAACATTTTGTGGACTGATGAGAGTAAAATTGTTCTTTTTGGGTTTGTGAGGCAGTTTGTGAGACATCCCCCAAACTCTGAATTCAAGCAAGAGTACACAGTACACAGTACACAGTACACAGTACACAGTGAAGACAGTGAAGCATCATGATATGGGCATGCTTCTCCTTCTATGGTGTTGGGCATATTTATCACATAGCAGGGATCATGGATCAGTTTGCATATGTCTGAATACTTGAAGAGGTCATGTTGCCCTATGCTGAAGAGGACATGCCCTTGAAATGGCTGTTTCAACAAGACAATCACCCCAAACACACTAGTAAACCAGCAAAATCTTGGTTTCAAACCAACAAAATGAATGTTATGGAGTGACCAGCCCGATACCCAGACCTTAATCCAACTGAGAACATGTGGGGTGACATCAAAAAGGCTTTTTCTGAAGCAAAACCAAGAAATGTTAATTAATTGTGCAATGTTGTTAAAGAATCTTGGAGCGGAAAAACAGCTGAACAGATGTGAAGCAGTTAGAAAAAAAGTGTGGTCATACAATTAAATATTAGTTTGGTGATTCACAGGACTGCCAAATCCTAGAAACAAAGGCGTTTGCTCAAAATAGTTTTGTTTGTAAAGTCACCAGCAGACACGGCTATTTTTTGAGCACACCGCTTTCAAATACGGTAATTGCCCAATGGCACAGCGTGCATATCATGTTTGTTTTCAAAAGTGTATGTTTTTTTAAAAGTGCAGGAGTAGGGGGTACATCACGTCAGGGCCACATGTCTACTTCTATATACTATACTTTTTAACTACAGCATACAACTTTGATAGACTAAACTATACTACTAAAGTATACTAAACCACACAAGACTACATCCCACGCTATACTACTCAACAGCACTATTCTATACAACACTATAAGACTACAGTGTACCACACATTGCAATATTACACAAGACATGCGACTATACTACACTAGAGTGTACTAATATACTACAAGACACTATACTACAATTTATAAAAGCATAGTTTAACAGCTATTAATGAGAAACTTTGTTTTTTGGCTTGTGAGTGGCTTTGGAAGTGTTCCTCTCTTTCCTGAATCAAAAGCGGTAGTCCGTCCTTTTAAATCAGCCTGTGTGAACCAGGAATTGGCTTGATGGCTAATTACATAATTGTGCTGTATTGACTGAATACATATGGATATGCATATGGATTCATATGCAGGACCAGTCAAAAGTTTGGAGACGCCGTCTCATTCAATGGCATGAGCGTCAAAACTTGTATACGTCATTAATGTATAATATGCGGTAGGCTGTGAACTAGCGTTCATAGCAGTTTAAACATGTATTTATGATTGATGGTTTCTTTTGTTTGTTAGTTTGCTAGATTATGCAAACATTCCACACAATAAATTCTTACATTTTGGTGGACCTCCAGGTCTAGGCTTCAGCTGCTAGAAAAAACACCCTAAAATACATATGACGCTCCGCAGTTTGTTTGCACTTTGTGAAGGAAATGTCAAATTTGCAGTTGAAATATGAGTTTTTGTGTATCAACACAAAAACTCAAAACTGTAGCAGTATTCGCTGCTGGGTTTCATAATATCATCAGCTTCATAATAAGTCTTCCATCTCCTCTTTTAGTCGTATTTTCCAGTTGGGCAGCAAATGCTGCGAGGCGTCACATATGAGGAAAGGTAGGGGGGACATTATTTTCCTCTCCCACTCACTTGTTTCAGGGGGAATGACAAAGGCAAATGGCAGTAAACCAAGCGTAAATTCAGCAGACACATGAAATAATGTCAGCTTTACTGGCTCCGGCGTGACTAATGAGCATGCAAGAGCAAATGTAAGTATGTACTACAGTATATGCACTGTATATGCTTTATGTACTGTACTGCATGCTGCTAGGCTGCCCTCATCATGCATTGATTGACATCACATAACTATTTTTCTCATATTGGTCGTTCAAATAGTCCTGCATCGTGTTCAGCTTTGTTAGGCTAGTTAATGCCACTAACTGACACGTGACACATACCTTACATTGCCGATGGCCACTTCATCAGGTACACAGCCGAATGAGATTTTCTACACCATTGCAATTGAAAAAATGAAATGAAATGAAAGGTGTCGATGTTACGCTGATTTACGTCAAAGCAAGAGGAGCAAACCTCCAGGATGAGTGTGGCGAGGATGAAAAATATGTTATAATTGATGTCAGAGCCCCACTATGTTGCACCGGAGACTCGACGTCAGACTTAAAAAAAGGTGAGCAGTTTAATTTGTTTCTTTCTGCCTGGATGATATTCGGACTCAACATGAATATCAAAACTTTGCACATGCATGTGGGGAATTTAAGTGAATGATGACGCATTTCTTAGGGCAGCGGCGGTTTGGCTTTGGTGAACAGAGGGCCACAGGTTCTAGGCCCTTGTTGATCAAAGAACCTCAGACAGGAGCACTCTGCTGTTCAATCAATGGCGTCAGGCAGCAAAATCAATAAGATTCTGAATGCATTTATAGAGTAGATTTTAAAAATGTTATTATATATTATATACAGTACATAAATGAATATATAACTGAATACATGATTGTATATATATCCATCCATCCATCTTCTAGGGTGCTTATCCACATTAGGGTCGCGAGGGTATGCTGAAGCCTATCCCAGCTGACTTGGGGCAAGAGGCGAGGTACACCCCGGACTGGTCGCCAGTCAATCGCAGTGATTGTATATATGGATATAGAATAGTTGATATATATAATAGCATACTGTACATAATGATTGTATTGGGGCCCTTCACATCCAGGTACTGCACTGACAAAAGTTTTATTCTCACCTCAACAAAATGTCTTCAGTGAGGGCAGCAGCTATTTACATAGCTATTTAATATACCCTCCCAAAAACCAATTTAAATGTTCATGTTTATCATCTAGTACAGGGGTCCCCAACCACCGGGACCACTTGATCCCGGTCACACAAGAAATAATCAACCATTTCTGTTTCATGTATTATCTGAGTTTGAACAAGCTTTTATTTTTGAAACATGACCATATTCTCTTGGTTACATCTTGGTCACCTAAACACCAAAATGTAACCCGCCCCCATAAGATAGTAAGAAACACACATCTTTGGAAAGTTTCTTTGCAAAGGAGAAAAGGCTCAGGGAAGAGCCTAAGACTTCCAAAAAGAGAAGCTTTTACCAGACAATACTAGGAGACCTACTCGAAATATGGATTTATTGCGGAGGTGATACCCACATACCAAGCCTGCTCTGCATAATATGCGGAGAGCGGCCCTCTAACGAGGCAATGAAAACTTCAAACCTTCAAAACTGCTTCAAAGATGAAAAGAAAAGCCCCTGGCGTATTTTGAAAGAAAAAAAACGGACTGTTGTGCACTACATCAGTAAATGGAAATGCACTGACAACACCATACCTGGTGGCAAACTGTATTGATTTGGCATTATCGTGAGTTCAAATCTCTCTTTATCGCTCTTTTTTAGCATGGTTTAGCACTTTCAGCACCCCCACCTTACGGCCCCCCACACCGGGCCGCGGGAAAATTGTCAAGTGTTGACCGGTCTGCGATGATAAAAAGTTATATTTAAGATTTATCCCGTGCAACATAATGTCCTTCAAATCCTTTTGGAGGATTATTACTACCTAACAAGTGAAACATCTCAGCAGTTACTTTAATTGATGAAGAACATTGAGCAATATTCATTGTAGTTAACTAAGTTTTAATACTTGTATGTTATCATTTTGATGTAGATTTAAGCATGTGAATTAGGACTGAATCGGTAATATGTACTTTAAATCGAAGAAAAAAATCAGTAATAATTTTATGAGACGTTTGGGGCTCACTGGAAATGATCTGTGTTTGCCTAATGGGAAGTCAAACCCTGTACTGTATAATAATAATAATAATAGCCAGGCTTTGATGGAAACAGTCCTTGCAGTGACTTTGTATTTGTGTAGTTTCCACAATGATATACATGAAGAGGAAAAGGTTGTCTGGCATTGATTTTAGTACTATGTTGTAATAAATTGTATTAGCGCTGCTTTCTTTTTTGTGCGCTATCAGCTGTCAAGGTGACATATGGCATGATGCAATATGGAAATGATACCATCAAGGAAGCTTCCATTCATACATCACACAGCTGTATCACGCATATTTTTTTCAAACCTTTTAAGCTTTTTGAACTTGATTCTCAACATTAAAACGCTTCAAAGATCATAAGGCCTGATCAAAATTTTAGGACCAGCTTAAAAATTGCAACACTTACATTTTGTACTGTTGGATCTTAAGGCTGCTTGGAGTTGAGCTTCAAAATGCAAAAACAAGAAATGAGAGTGAGAACAAACAAAGGTGACTAATCAATTTACTGCAAACAAGCATTAAAGTGAAATAGGATGTTCATCAGCTGATCAAACACGTAAGACCACAGCCTTTAAAAAACAAAATCAGGCAAAAATGTGGATTTGTCTGTCAGGTATTCACACTGTCATGATCGCTTGATGGCAAAGGCAAATAAGCTTCCTCTCTTTGAATGCCTTCAGATTGTTGTGCTCCGTTGCTGCCGAGGTTGGACGCAGAAAGTCTATTTCAGTTGAATGGTTGTTTACAATAAACTGCTACTTTAAAAAAATTGTCTCATGCCGAAAATGTCTTACCTTACTGCATTGTACAAAGGGGCTTTTTGTGCGTATAGCAACTGTGATGTACAGTGAAACCCTGGTTAGCCTCATTAATTCGTTCCTGAAGGACTCTAAACACAAACAGTTTTTCCATAAGAAAAACATGCCAATCCAATTTAATTTCAGTTTTCATTTCAGAAAGCCAATAATTATACCAAAAACATTTGCTTATGGTTTTACATGCTAAAAACATTAAATAATAATGCATATAAATGATGACTTAAAGAGATAAAAGAACATTTAACATTACTTTTACCTTCATTGACGACATGATTGTTGCAGGGAGCTTGATAAAGAAGGTGAGAATCACTAATGAATTCACAAAATAACTCATGACAAAGCACAAAGGTGGTTCATTTATTTCTTTCATTCATCATTTGCTGTGCATGCATTTAGAATAGTTTTCTACATGTAAATGTAGGAGAGAGACGATTCGATTCGCATCACTATTCGTGCAGTGGAGACTGCTGTTCATTCAAGGAGGGAAAGCTCATTTTCTTCCATTCTACATCATGAATGTGTTAAGTTATTTATATGTAAATTCTACCCTAGTTGTTTTTAACAAAAACAAAGTCGCTCGGGATTGGTAAAGTCTCTGGATCAGTTCACAACAACAAAATGAAAAACTGGTCCGAAAATGGTCCGTTGGAGGTTCATACTTCAAGATTGTTGATTCGCTCATTTCACTGCCAATACAGGATTTCGCCTCAGACAGATCATCCAATCATCATGCAGAAGCCGAGCGTCCGAGCAGCCCACTGCCTGATAGACCCCCAGAGATGCTGAGCGTTCAATGGGCGGGACAAAACCCAGCATTTATCCAATGACAGTCCAGTTTCACACTGTGGAACAACCCACTCTACGCTCCCCCATCAAAGTCAGTAGATTCTCAGCATCCGATCGTGTAAAAAAAAAGAGTGCTGGGGATGAAGGAAGTGGTCTCAGTTACCTGAGATAAATAGCAGATTCTGAACAAAAGATGAAAGTATTCTAGCACTTATTTAGTCAATGAAATGTACACACAGCAGTACATATTTCAGTCTTTACTTTTTATTGACATTTTCCCTTGCAGTCTTAAAGTAATCGCCACAAGATTTGCGGTTGCCGATTCCATTGAAGGATGAGATTGCTTCATTTAGAACGATATAATCCAAAAGATTTTGGTAATGTTTAATCAATTCAGTACCTTTTTAGCCAAAAATTCAACCACTGACTGTAAAATAAATAGCTGCATACTGGGCAGTGCAGGTGAGGTTTCTTTGATACCCATTGCTTTTTGTAAGGGAATCAGGTATTTATTAATTATGGATATAAACAAACAGGCAAACATCAACAAAGACGAATGCATTCACATTTTATTTGAATGAAGTGCAACCAACACTTCAGGTTGAATTAACAAAGACTGAATTAACAACAACAAGGGTAACGTTTAATGTATTTATCATTAATATTAATCACATTAATATACACCGATGTAGTGTATAGTATGTACTGTATATACTGTACAACTACACTAAGGAATGAATTAGAATCAACCATTCAATTCAATTCAATTCAAATGTATTTTAAGACTTTTAAATCAAGAGAGGGTGTCTGCCCCCCGGATTGAGTCGGGGAGACACTTGGTTTTTTCCCGGTATCCGTTATGACTATTTGGTGTTATGTATGATCCCCAGAGAGTCACAGCAGCTTTTACGGTGGAATCAAATCAATTTGCAACAACAGCATCGTCCGAAAGCTCTTCTTGACAAATTGCTGTTTGTGCTTTAGCACCACAAGCCCTTAAAAGAAAAAAAACACAAAGTATTAAAATACACTCACACAACTGTGATGAATTTGCAAACGTTGTGCTGCAGTAAGTTGTGTGAGGATTCATGCTGCCCTTCTTCTGTCATCTAATCAATCTCTTAATGCAGGCATCATTTTTTAGCCTTCAACAAGCACTTCAGTGATAAATACATAAACAGTAAAAAGCTTTGCTAACACCATTAAATAAAAGGCCTTACCTGTTTTGCTGTCTTTTCATTCGCTTACTAGAAATGTGAGTGTTGAACTGCCAGGCAGGAGGCCTAGAGGAAGACCAAAGAGGAGGTTTATGGATGTAGCGAAAGAGGACATGCGAGAGAAGAGGATGCAGAAGGCAGAGTTAGATGGAGGCAATTGATTCGCTGTGGCGACCCCTGAAGGGATAAACTGAAAGGAAAAGAAGACTAGAAATTTGAGATATGGTGCAGGATGCCTATGCAACTGCGAATCACTTTATTAAAGGGCAATGTAGATTTGGATTTTTTTCTCCCTTAATAATACAAAGTTTCATTTATTCATTCATTCATTTTCTATACCGCTTATCCTCATTAGGGTCACGGGGATGCTGGAGCCTATCCCAGCTGACCTTGGGCGGGAGGCGGGGTACACCCTGGACTGGTCGCCAGTCAATCGCAGGGCACATATAGACAAACAAAGACACACTCACATTCATACCTATGGACAATTTAGAGTCACCAATTAAGCTAACATGCATGTTTTTGGAATGTGGGAGGAAACCGGAGTACCCGGAGAAAACCCACACACGCACGGGGAGAACATGCAAACTCCACACAGAGATGCCCAACGGAGATTTGAACCCTAGTCTTCCAGATCTCCTGACAGTGTGGCCAATGTGCTAACCACTCAGCCACCGTGCGGCCCATTTCATTTAAAAAGTTTCATAAAGTTTCATTTAAAAACTGCCTTTTGTTTTCAGTTGTTTTGTCTTTGAATAATATTTAAATTGATTTGATGATCTGAAACATTTAAGTGTGACAAGCATGCAAAAATAAGAAATCAGGAAGGGGGCAAACATTTTTTTACACGACTGTCTATTAAAAAAAAAAACGGCTTTCATCCCAGCTATTATTATTCGTAGAAGCACTTTGTGTTTAGTTGTATGTATGGCAGGCTGAGTCAGTCAGCACCTCCCCCTGCTGCGCCGCCACACCCATCGCGGCGCGCCTCGGCCTACCAAATTGGCTGCGCACTGTCTTACGTCGGACGGAATTACCACTGCTAACAATGCACGGCTTGCGCCACAAAATTAGAGCCCAGAAGGTTATGGAGAGAAATCTGGAGTTGCGAAGAAAAATAATGATTTTGAAAACAAAAATATATTTGCAAACAAATAGAAGATTCACAAGTAAAAACAAGATTTGCAAACAAAAACAGATTTTCGAACAACACCATTGCGCAAGCAAAAAACTGATTCAGAAGCAAAAAACGATTTGCAAGCAAAAAAACTGATTTCCCCCCCCAAAAAAATTTGCAAGCCAAAAAGGGCAACTATCTGCAAATTCGGAAGTTTTGTTTGCAACTCTGGTTGCTGATTCGATTCAAGGACAATATTGATTCCGTAATATTTTAGCCAAAAATTCAACCAGTCTGATTGTGAAATAAAGACCCGGATACTGGACTGTGCAGGTGAAGTTTTCTAAATTCCCCTTGCTTTTTGTAAGGAAATCAGGTATAAATGAATTATGGATATAAACAAACAGGTAAACAAGAACTCATGACAAATGCATTCACATTTTATTTGAATAAAGTGCAACCAACACTTCAGGTTGAATTAACAATGAATAAATTAACGCATTGACTTAAATCAAGTCTGTGATTAATTCTATCTGATAAAACATGATTAACTTTAATTTGATACCTCATTCACTTCTGTAACAAAAGTATTAAGAAGTTATTTTGCACCATCAGATTTTAAGGAAATTTAATCTGCAGATAAATGTTAAAGTGAATGAATACTACATACTGCAACATCTGCACAGACACTATTAAGGCCACAAGATGGTGTTTGATCAACACGCTTATCATTGCAAGAAATAATGCCACACCAGCACACACACCAGCACACACACCAGCGCGACAACAGTGGCTCCCTGAACTGACTCCTAAACGACACCAACACCCATTCCTGGTTCCTACACGGCAACCCGAAACAGTCAGACGACCAGAACACGAACATGCACATCAGCATAACTTTAGGGTCACTACAATACCTTTTATCTTGTCCTGAAGCTCCCATCTATGAGTTTGAAAAGGTTCAAGTTGGACATAACTTTAGATGTGGTATAAATCAGATACCAATACTAGCAGAGCGTGCACGCTTAGCTTTGCATGACGTCACCCGTGTGCGGCAGTCAACAGGTATATGTATCGACTTACACCAAATCAAACGTCTTTATCATTAAAATAGCTAAAAAATGCACATTAATATAAAGCCTATCACGCTTAAATCCAAGTGACGAATAGCATCTTAAAAAACTGCACTCGTACGGACTCGCCGAGGCACCACTGTATGAATGACAATAAACAAAATACCGGCAGTGCTTCAGTTCCTTCTCGCTTTTCCCTGGCAAGTCAATGACGACGTAGTCCGTGACAATGTGTGTCTAACATAATACAATGCCAGATAAATCGCTATGTTTATTCTTAACATTCATTCATTCATTTTCTGTACCGCTTATCCTCATTAGGGTCACGGGGATGCTGGAGCCTATCCCAGCTGGCTTTTGGGCGAGAGGCGGGGTACACCCTGGACTGGTCGCCAG
>QODF01000021.1:2012478-2040841 GCA_024372805.1 Oostethus manadensis
GGTTCTATGTTTAGTTAGTTCTATGTTTATTTAATACTCTATGTTTACTTAGAATTCTACGTTGCACTGAGTCGCCAAAGAAAGTTCCTAGTTTGTGAATTGTTCACTTACAATGGCAATAAAGTTTTTCTGATTCTGATTCTGATTCTGATTCTGATTCTGATTGGAAGTGTGTTAGCAATTAGTAATTTAAATGGGTTAAATGTGTGCAGTCAACCCACACAATAAAACGGTTTCATTATTGCTTCCTCAATGCGTTTTTTTCAAAAACTAATTCATTAATAATTGATCATAGTTTTGTGGTTGAACACGGCATATTAGTTTTTTTTTTAATGCATGTTTAAGGAAATTGTACTTTTCTATTCTTGCCCTAAATTAAAGGTCCACTAACACGATTTATCAACCTTGCTACCCTCATTAAAAAGCTGATTTAAAACCAATACCGAAGGCCAAGCAACTCCAACGTGATAAGATTGCTTGTTCAGAAAAAAAATGTCCAGTCATTAGTGTAATAAATCAGTTAATTAATCACACAATAAATGAAACTGACCTCAATCATTTACACACAGAATGCAGAAGAGTGTATAAGAGAGTATAAATGAAATTAGTACATTAGTAGGTAATGTATGGCTGTATATATTTTTTTCCAGGTCGAGCCCTACCGTGTGTGTGTGTGTGTGTGTGTGTGTGTGTGTGTGGCTTTTATTCTAAAGAGCTGTTTTCGTCTCAGACAGAGTGTGTGTCTCCAGTTGCAGTGCCACTTTTGACAACAATGCAACATTAGGGAGTGGGACTGGACGACACAAACCAGCATACTGCAGCAGTGTGATGCTAACATCATATTTTAACTGCACCGTCATGCTAAGTTAGGCTAGTCACAGAAAAAAAATGAAATGATCAAACTTAAACGTGGCACAGACATTTGGAAGAGTGCCAGGCTGCATTTTAAGATGTGTAGCGAAGCCTGCTCTAAATAAATAAGCCTTTAAATGGCGCATAAAATGAGTTTGAACCACCATTACAAAATAACTAAATATACAACACAGGTCTTGCGCTGAGTGAGCTTCAACGATACAAAATGTTGCTAGCATGCAAATAAATCAAGTAGGAACCTCCAATGCCAAATACCACGGAGCTCGTACAGTTTGGAATTCTGCTCGCATTTTTGGAAATCTGCCCCTCTAAAGTCTGTCATAATTTTAAACATTAACAACACAAGCATCGCTGCAGTGCTAACATTACACTGACATTTTAATAGCAACTCCCTGCTGGGTTAGCATATTCACTGGAGAAGAAAATAACCATACTTACAGCTTCCCCGTCTGCAGCTAAATGACAAATAGTTGTCAGCGTTTTATTTTAAGATGTGTAGCAAAGCCTGCTTTTTAAAGAATGATGGGTGTATACACAGGGGCTTGGGGTGGGTCAAAGGGGATATCATGTCCGTGAGGAAGGAGGTTTCTTCTTTATGAAAAGACACATTTTGATAAGCAAGCGTTTGAACGTCTTGTTTGTCAACAGTGGAGATGTATTGAGTGCACAATTAGATTTATGTGCTTTATAATATTCTCATTTTTCCAGGGCACTGTATTTTTAGGGCACAGAATAGATCACTACTAGACTGTTCAGGTTGTCATACAAGACATTTCACCTCTCATCCAAGCAGGCTTCATCGGTTCAAGCTCAATGGCTAAATGACAGCTTTAGTCTGACTAGATAGGACAGCTCTAGTCTGACACTAGACTCTCGTTTGCCAGCCAACGAGAGTCGTTTGGGTGGTATCACCTTTGTTGGCGTTCCATTCAGATAGAATCATGGTCATGGATGACCCTTTCTCTTTAGGAAGAGATTAAAGGCCAGCTTTTTAAGTGTGAATAGGTGGTTGTTGCAGGACCCCCCCCCCCCNGAGATATCATTCATTTATTCATTGTCTATACCGCTTATTCTCATTAGTATCGTGGGTATGCTGGAGCCTATCCCAGCTGGCTTTGGGCGAGAGGCGGGGTACACCCTGGACTGGTCGCCAGTCAATCACAGGGCACATTGGAGATATCATTCATTTATTCATTGTCTATACCGCTTATTCTCATTAGTATCGTGGGTATGCTGGAGCCTATCCCAGCTGGCTTTGGGCGAGAGGCGGGGTACACCCTAGACTGGTCGCCAGTCAATCACAGGGCACATTGGAGATATCATTCATTTATTCATTGTCTATACCGCTTATTCTCATTAGTATCGTGGGTATGCTGGAGCCTATCCCAGCTGGCTTTGGGCGAGAGGCGGGGTACACCCTGGACTGGTCGCCAGTCAATCACAGGGCACATTGGAGATATCATTCATTTATTCATTGTCTATACCGCTTATTCTCATTAGTATCGTGGGTATGCTGGAGCCTATCCCAGCTGGCTTTGGGCGAGAGGCGGGGTACACCCTGGACTGGTCGCCAGTCAATCACAGGGCACATTGGAGATATCATTCATTTATTCATTGTCTATACCGCTTATTCTCATTAGTATCGTGGGTATGCTGGAGCCTATCCCAGCTGGCTTTGGGCGAGAGGCGGGGTACACCCTAGACTGGTCGCCAGTCAATCACAGGGCACATTGGAGATATCATTCATTTATTCATTGTCTATACCGCTTATTCTCATTAGTATCGTGGGTATGCTGGAGCCTATCCCAGCTGGCTTTGGGCGAGAGGCGGGGTACACCCTAGACTGGTCGCCAGTCAATCACAGGGCACATTGGAGATATCATTCATTTATTCATTGTCTATACCGCTTATTCTCGTTAGTATCGTGGGTATGCTGGAGCCTATCCCAGCTGGCTTTGGGCGAGAGGCGGGGTACACCCCTGGACTGGTCGCCAGTCAATCGCAGGGCACATATAGACAAACAAGCATACACACTCACAATCATACCGATGGACAATTTAGAGTCGCCAATATTATGTGAAGAAAAATAATATTCAATAAACACCAATTATGTTACTAAGGCAATTTGGTTTAAACATGCATGATACAAAGGCTTTACCAAAGCCAAGTTCAATGGTCTAACTTCTCTAACCAGGACTGAAAACAGGCCGGCCCCTGAGCGCTTGTTTCAGTAAATGAGCAACTCAAATCATTGTGCGCATGTCCAAAACTGCACTTAGTAGACGCCCATTGGGCCACATGAACCGGGCCCTTCAGCCAATGAAATTATCGGAATGATATGCGTCACGTGACGTCAAGACGCCATCAACACACGCTCAGATCGGGCAATATAGAGTAGTAAGCTAGCTTGCTTTTCATCGGGAGCAAAAAGACAATGATAGCGAACCAACACTATGAATTAAGTAGATTCATTATACAAAATCTAACGTTTGTGACCGCATCATTTACCATTGTTAAATCAGGAAAATACAAAACCGGTTCTTTCAACAGGAAAACATGGCTAACTGCGTGTGAACAACACTAGTGAGTAGCACTTTTATTTAGAGTCATTCAAAGGTTTGACTCATATGCTGTAAAAAAAATGGATAGTGGTCTTGAACTGAGATAGAATATATTGTGTGGGCTTTTCTGCTTGCCACTCACCTTTTCATGCCAGAGACGCCACTGCTCATTAGATGGTGTACCCGGTGGAGTACACTTTGCACAATTAGGTAAAGTCAACACAGCGACCCTGAGGGAGGCCAGCAAGTCAACGTGGAGCATCTTTTCCACGTGCGTCGCTACTTTTCATTTAATTGTTATCCTGAACTGCCGTAAAATCGTGTTTTTGTCAAATCTCACACGGGCCGCGTGTTAACATAAGCCCCAGGCGCTGGTGAGAAGCCAAGTGTGATTGTGGGACATTGTGGCCTTTATGCCGTCTGAATTATTCGGGGTGGAAGAAGTAAAAAGTAAGCCTCGGGAGGATGCAAGCCCACACATGCAGGCATCCATTGGTGCACTTGTGTCCTCATACTTAGTGGATATCCGTACAGAAACGTTTTTAGGGCAAAACAGCAAAGTAGTTTGTTGTTTCAGCCTCTCGTCGCCCCGTAGCCATTACGGACTCGCCAGAAGTGAGCTTTATCAACAAGCTAACATAATATCTGAACATTTTGACAGACATAACTCACCCCAGTCGATATTTTCTTGTTTTATACTCCACAATAACTTTTAAAACTAATTTCACTTCTCGTAAATTTAAATGTGGCCCGAAAAGCAAAAAACGACAAACTAATGTGGATGCGTTTTTTTCTTCTTCTATGGTTTGGTGTGTCACGTGGTTCAAAGCGCCACACGTAGGTGTGCCTTGTGTATTACATTGTTTCCACTCGCTCCCACCGGAGCACAAAGTACACAACGTACACAGTATACTTTCTAAAGGGTACTCACACAGCACATGATACTGCATGGCTAATTGTTTAGTCATCCTCTGGGTTCAAGTCAGTAGAGTTCTTTCTTTAGTTTTGTCTCAGAGAGCAGAAGGAAGTGGAACCAATGACGTCAGGTGAGCGGCGCTGACAGGCCTCTTCAGATGTTTGTCCACCGTAGACGACATGCAATGTTTAGAAGAAAGCAAAGACATGAAGGAAGAAGAAGAGATTTAACTTTATTCAAACGGACAAACGTCTCGCAAACTTCCTCCAGTGGAGAACCTCAACAAACTTCTTCTTCTCATGTGCTGTAGAGGATGTGAGGCGTTCTCTGATTGAAGAGCGAGATCTATTTAGGGCGCCAAATGCATCCTCAACAATGAGAACGGTCGATGAGGAGATTGGACGGATCAAGCGTGGAGACGGGAGGCGTCTTTGAACAAATAACAGCCGCGCTCCTTCAAGACAATGTCAAACATGCTCAACAGTTCGCTTGACTTTTTTTTCTTCCACAAACTTTGCTTTGACCTCACATCCCACACAGAGACTTATTTTTTTTTAGAAGCTCCAAATCTCCCAGACACCTACTGAGGAAACATGGACACAGAGACTTCCAGGGTA
Organism: Oostethus manadensis; assembly: GCA_024372805.1. Lineage (NCBI taxonomy): Eukaryota > Metazoa > Chordata > Actinopteri > Syngnathiformes > Syngnathidae > Oostethus > Oostethus manadensis. The sequence goes on from QODF01000021.1 coordinate 2,017,446, forward strand.
TTAAGGACGTGTGAAGAAAGTTGGTGTTCCTGAAAATGATGTTGTCGTCTCACACTTTCTGATGTCTTCACCATGTGAGGAACATGACAAGGATGCTGCAGCGATACTATGAAGATGCTATAAGGAACACTACAAGGATTCTGCTGGGATGTTGCAAGGATGCTGCTAGGGCACTACAAGGACACTGCATGTACATTACAAAGATGCTGCTGGAATGCTGCGAGGACTCTCCAAGGATGCCACGAGGATTCTCCTTCGATGTTACAAGGATGCTGCCGGGACACTACTAGGATGCTGCAAGGACGCTACGAGGACACTGCATGTATATTACAAAGATCCTGGTAAAATGCTATAAGAACGCTACAAGGAAGCTAGGAGGATGTTGCGAGGATGCTATAAGGACTCTGCAAAGAGGCTAGTAGGACATTGCAAGGAGGCTCCTAGGACGCTATTTGGATGCTGCGAGTACACAGCGAGGATGCTGCTAGAACGTTACTAGAACTCTACAAGAAAGATGCCGGGTTTTGCTGCGATGACGCTAGCGGGACACTGCGAGGATGTTAAGAAGATGCTGCAGGGACCTGTACAGTAAATTGAGTCTCTATGAGACAACAGAAAGTAGAAAGCTAATGTTATTAATGAAAAATGTGACTTATGTTCTGTACTAGTCATTTTTAGATTACCAATAAAAATAAATATAGAAAGAAATATAAAAGAATAATTAAATATTATATACACATGACAAACATTATAAATAAATACATGAATTATAAATGCTATGTAGTCTTTTTATGTATTATACCAGAGTCATTTACAGTCTAGGTTCCCAAAGTTAAGGTACACGTACCCCCAGGGGTGTGCCAATTGTGATAGGGGGTACGTGAATAAAAATGAAAACAATCAGCGCCTAACACTCACAATTATGAATGCACCTGAACACCTCACGGCGTGAGGAAAATGGAGCGGAAAGGAGACAGCTTGAAATTGTTCATTGCTTTTTGTGCGTCATATGGACACATAAGTAAGTTTGATGATTATTTTGTGCATTACAATGAGCGTTTAAGATTTTATTTATATTGGTGTTTCAATCCCCGCATGACGCAGCAGTGAATGCACTGCTGGGATTCCACCGAAAATGAGGCTATATTGTTGGTTTATGTATTTTTGTATTTAAACCATAGCCATCGTTAGTGGACAAAAAAGGGAAGCTCAAATTCAAGCCATTCAAACTGAAGAATGCTGACATCAGACTGGAATAAAAGATATGTAGGATAATTACTTATCTACTTACTGTATCTGTTAATCATAAGAGCTGGGACTTATTTTTTGGGTTTAAAGGTCAAATTCTAGCTACATATGACTATACAAAATCAACATTTTTGACCAGGAGTTACGAATAAAATGAATGAACCAATTAGTTATGTTTGATAATTCCAGTTAGTTAAGATTAAAAGGGGTTATGTTTTTTAATTGTGCAGGAATAGGGGGTACATGGCTTCATGTCAAATGTTTGAAACCACTGTAAAAAGTTTGGGAACCACTGATTTGCAGAACATATAAACTACACAATAAAAATATTAAAATTTACATTGAAATTAATACAATACAATTAATATTAATAATATAAAAATAAGCACATTGCAAACGTGTCTGTAATTTTGCAGATGTGCTGTACCTTGCAGAAGTAAAAATATTCTTAATGTTTGACCCTGAAAATATATGTTATACTGGTTATCTGGTCACCTCTGCACATAAAGAAACGATATAATGAGGAGAGCACCTCTATCAAATATTTTGCATGACAAGGACGAACAATCCTGAATTGGATCAGCACCAAATTGTACATCCTGTATTTCCTGCATATAATTGTCTCATTGACATTCATCCCTTACTCCCTTTGGAAACATGGAGGGATATGTAGGAGCTATTATCCAGATCCAGAATTAGTTTCTCCAAGGTTTTTATTCCAATGAAAGACATAGGTTCCCTGGGAGAGACTAAAGTGCTGTAATGACAGTGTAAAAGATGTACACGAAGAGGGTCAAAGTATGACAAACAAAGATCAGTATGACACAACAACTACAACAATAACCATCAAAAGTAAACATTCATAGTCATTTTGCCAGTGGAGAAAAATGGCTTTGCTGTCCTCCATGTGTCTTGGATGAAACACGCCCCCCAGATCTTTATCATCAACAAGGTAAGTGGCTTTTAAGAAGAAAAAATAACCTATTGTTAGTGGCATTACAATGAAGGCTGGAGTATAAATAATCCATATGGGGGCTGCACGGACGGATGTATCGCCATGATGCGGCATGTATGATCATGACAGGATGTGTTTGCGTAAGCATACGTGATGTGGGCACAAGAAGAACAAAAAAAGCATCACAAAGTGGTATCGCCTTAGACAGCCCATTTACTGTCTGGCAGCCTTCTTTTTATTCCTATTCATGGTGTGTAGGTCTGCCTGCGTGCATTCATGCTTTCACACAGTTATACAAGTACACAACCCAAAAATCCTTTGTGCTTGTGATTTACAGCCTGTTCAAATATCACAACCAGTGATAAAAGAAAACGGAAGAGATGGGTGTCACGTCTCTCTGAAAAAGTCTTTGGAGACAAATATGACAAAAGCACACATCCTATGCTCTTAAAAAGTCAAATTTACTGTCTAGACACTTGATTATCGTATTTTTCGGACGATAAGCCACTACTTTTTTCTTACATTTTGAACCCTGCAGCTTATGACACGATGCGGCTAAAATATTAATTTTTTTACAACAGCTTATTAAATTCACATTTTTTAAAAAAAGTAAAATTTGTAATTAAAAATCATAATATTACGAGATTTCTTCTTTTTTTCCTTTTGGCTTATCCCGTTAGGGGTCGCCACAGCGAATCAACTGCCTCCATCTGACTCTGTCTTCTGTATCCTCTTCTCTTGCGCCAACTACCTTCATGTCCTCTTTCACTACATCCATAAACCTCCTCTTTGGTCTTCCTCTAGGCCTACTGCCTGGCAATTCAAAACTCAGCATCCTTCTACCAATATATTCACTATCTCTCCTCTGGACATGTCCGAACCATCTCAGTCTGGCCTCTCTGACTTTGTCTCCAAAACCTCCAACCATGTGCTGTCCCTCTGATGTGGTCATTCCTGATCCTGTCCATCCTGGTCACACCCAAAGAGAACCTCAGCATCTTCATCCCTGCTACCTCCAGCTCTGCCTCCTGTCTTTTCCTTAGCGGCACTGTCTCTAAACCAAACAACATCGCTGGTCTCACCACAGTTTTGTACACCTTTCCTTTCATTTTAGCTGAAACTCTTCTATCACACATCACACCCGACACTTTTCTCCACCCATTCCAGCCTGCCTGCACACGCTTCTTCACCTCTTTTCCACACTCTCCATTGCTCTGGACTGTTGACCCTAAGTACTTAAAATCCTCCACTTTCTTTATCTCTTCTCCCTGTAACCTCACTCTTCCACTTGGGTCCCTCTCATTTACACACATGTACTCCGTCTTGCTGCGGCTGACCTTCATTCCTCTCCTTTCCAGGGCAAACCTCCACCCCTCAAGCTTCTCCTCCACCTGTTCCCTGCTCTCATTACATATCACAATGTCATCTGCAAACATCATAGTCCATGGAGATTCCTGTCTAACCTCGTCCGTCAGCCTGTCCATCACCATAGCAAACAAGAAGGGGCTCAGAGCTGATCCCTGATGTAGTCCTACCTTCACTCGGAACTCCTCTGTCACACCTGCAGCACACCTCACTACTGTCTTACAGTCCTCGTACATGTCCTGCACCGCTCTAACATACTTCTCTGCCACTCCAGACTTCCTCATACAATACCACAGTTCCTCTCTGGGCACCCTGTCATAAGCTTTCTCCAGATCTACAAAAACACAATGCAGCTCCCTCTGACCTTCCCTGTACTTCTCAATCAACATCCTCAAAGCAAATACTGCATCTGTTGTACTCTTTTTTGGCATAAAACCGTACTGCTGCTCACAAATGCTCACGTTTGCCCTTAGTCTAGCTTCAACTACTCTTTCCCATAACTTCATTGTATGGCTCATCAGCTTTATTCCTCTGTAGTTGCCACAACTCTGCACATCTCCCTTGTTCTTAAAAATGGGCACCAGCACACTTCTCCTCCATTCCTCAGGCATCTTCTCATTATCTAAGATCTTGTTAAACAACCCGGTCAGGAACTCTATTGCCACCTCTCCTAGACACTTCCATACCTCCACAGGTATATCATCAGGACCGAGTGCCTTTCCATTCTTCATCCTCTTCAATGCCCTCCTCACTTCTTCCTTACTAATCTTTGCTACTTCCTGGTCCACAACAGTCACCTCTTCTACTCTTTGTTCTCTTTCATTTTCCTCATTCATCAACTCTTCAAAGTACTCTTTCCATCTTCCCATGACACTACTGGCACCTGTCAATACCCTTCCATCCCTATCCTTCATCACCCTAACCTGCTGCACGTCCTTCCCATCTCTGTCCCTCTGCCTTGCCAACCTGTATAGATCTTTCTCTCCCTCCTTGCTGTCCAACCTAGCATACAAGTCATCATAAGCCCCTTGTTTGGCCTTTGCCACCTTTACTTTCACCTTACGCTGCATCTCTCTGTACTCCTGTCTACTCTCTTCAGTCCTCTCAGTGTCCCACTTCTTCTTAGCTAACCTCTTACTCTGTATACACTCCTGCACCTCCTCATTCCACCACCAAGTCTCCTTATCTACTTTCCTTCCAGATGACACACCAAGTACTCTCCTACCTGTCTCCCTGATCACAGTAGCTGTAGTTGTCCAGTCATCTGGAAGGACTTCCTGGCCACCCATAGCCTTTTTCAACTCCTTCCTAAAAGTCACGCAACACTCCTCCTTTTTCAGCTTCCACCATTTTGTCCTCTGCTCTGCCTTTACCCTCTTCATCCTTCTCACCACTAGAGTCAACCTACACACCACCATCCTATGCTGTCTGGCTACACTCTCACCTACCACTGCTTTGCAGTCACTGACCTCCTTCAGGTTACACCTTCTACACAAGATGTAGTCTACCTGTGTGCTCCTACCTCCACTCTTGTAGGTCACCCTATGTTCCTGTCTCTTCTGGAAGAAAGTATTCACTACAGCCATTTCCATCCTTTTTGCAAAGTCGACCACCATCTGTCCTTCAGCGTTCCTCTCCTGGATACCAAACTTGCCCATCACCTCCTCATCATCTCTGTTTCCTGCACCAACATGCCCATTGAAGTCCGCACCAATGACAACTCTCTCACTTCTAGGGATGTTCTGCATCACTTCATCCAGGTCTGACCAGAATTTCTCTTTCTCCTCCATCTTACATCCTACCTGTGGAGCATACCCACTAACCACATTGAACATCACACCTTCGATTTCTAGCTTCAGGCTCATCACTCTATCTGACACTCTTTTTACCTCCAGGACGTTGCTAGCAAACTCCTCCTTCAAAATCACCCCTACTCCATTTCTCTTCCTATCTACACCATGATAGAACAGCTTGAACCCTGCTCCTAAGCTTCTAGCCTTGCTACCGTTCCACCTGGTCTCCTGGACACACAATATGTCTACCTTCCTCCTCTGCATCATGTCAACTAATTCTCTACCTTTTCCTGTCATAGTTCCAACATTCAAAGTCCCAACTCTTAGTTCTAGACTCTTAGCATTCCTCTTCTCTCTCCTCCTACGGACACACCTTCCTCCTCTCCTTCTTCGACCAACAGTAATCCAGTTTCCACGGGCACCCTGTTGGTGAACAGCAACGGTGGCGGGCGTTGTTAACCCGGGCCACGTCCGATCCGGTATGGAAGTCATTTGTCTGATTCGCATGTTCTGGTTTGGCAAAGTTTTTATGTCGGATGCCCTTCCTGACACAACCCTCTGTATTTATCCGGGCTTGGGACAGGCACAATAAGACACTAGCTTGTGCCCCGTTGCGGCTACATTATAATATTACGAGATTTAAAGTCGTAAATTTAGGAGAAAAAAAATAACACAAGCTTTTATTTGCAGTTGGACACAATTTGGTCCAAAATTGATCCAAAATATACCTGTATGACTGTATTTTAACAAGTCTGCTTTCGGCAGCTTTATTTTACGCATGCGCTCACTTCAGCGCAACCTGGCAGAACACAACATGCATTAACCGGAAGGAAAAGAAGACACAGAAAGATTTTGTGAATGTTTGTTTATATACCTCGTTTTTGAAGTTGTTGTGTTCTCCTCAGGTAGCAGTCCAGCCTCTTCAAATCAGTTGGAGGAAAAAGGCGTAATTTAACCTTTGAGCCAGGTCAAGGGTCAAGACGCAGGCGAGGCCGGCGAGACCCCTGCGGGGGTCGGCCGGGACAAAGACGCAGGCGAGGCCGTCGAGACCCTTCCGGGGGTCGGCCGGGACAAAGACAAGGCCGGCAAAACCCCTCCGGGGGTCGGCCGGGACGAAGACGCAGGCGAGGCCGGCGAGACCCCTCCGACCGTCTCAGGAACCAGGGAAGGGTGGAGGGAGGTTTGGAGGAGGGGATGCGACTCACCCCGTCGACGTCTCCGGGTCGGCACCGCCAGGTCTCTCCGACGCCATGGGGACCAGCTTGCCGCCTGGGCCCCACATCATGCCCTCCAGCTCTGCTGGCGAGTACCGAGTCGTCTCCTCCTCCATCGCCTTAAAAAACAGCCTGGCCCAGTTGCTGTCCGGGGAGTCATACTCTGATCGGGTCATTCTGTTACGATTCGCTCGCTGTCGCGGCATGGTGAAACGACCCCGTGGATGAAGCAAGCAGGACGTCAGGAAGTTAAGGTTGGCAGAATTATTTTAATAATAAATCTGTGAGGCAGTGGCAGGAACAAAAACAGGTCCACGGGAAAGCAAAGCACAAATGACAATGACCCGACAAATGACTAGCGCACACACCTTAACATAAATAGCGAGGCAAACAAACGAGGAACAGGTGCATGTAATTAATAGAGAAAAACATGTGAAACTAGGCAAATATCAACACAGGAAAACCCACTCGAACAAAAACCAAAAACTGTCACGAGAACAACACCCGGATTGTGACACATGTAAATTATATTTGATAGTGAAATCTTCAAGTGTCATCACACCTCTATCATTCAACTAGTGTGTCACTGAGCAAATGGGGGCTCGGAATAAGGTGGATAATTAAAACCTTGTCTAAAGCCAGAAGGAAGTTTGCCTCCCCACTTAAGAACTATGCTGTAGTTTCCCTCGGACACGTATGACACAATGACACGTACAATTACCACTTTTAATCTTGAAATCTTAAATTATCAGAACAAATAATTGTATTATTTTGTTTTTGTTTTTTTTAACTCAACTCTGATTGGCCCTACAAGTTGGTTGTTGTCAAATATGTAATAATTTTAAAAAAGTCAAAAAGTTAATAGCTCTTGTTTTTTAACCTTTGAATCTGTAAAACTGGCCTAATTAAAACGTGTATGACTTGACACAAACTGCAGACGAAAAGCAGTGACTCGACTTGACTTGCTTGGTTCTCATAAAGATTGACTCGGACTGGCTTGTAACTTGAAGGTAAAGACTTGATTTACTTGTGGCTTGTACATGAGTAACTTACTCCCACCTTTATATTCCGGTGCGCTCTATAGTCCGAAAAATACGGTATGTAAACCAGGTCATATTCACTAAATCATTGTGGTTAATTAATTACAGTAATATTTAGTGCTTTGTTTTTAATCGAGTAAACAACATTTTTAATCTCTAACTTTCTCTGTGAGTGTTGCTTTGTAATAAAATTTGGTTTTATAAAGCTTTGGACGTCACGTGACTAGTTTTGTTTACAGCGTCGTGTTTGCAGGCCAAGCGGCAGCTAAAATAAACACAACAATATTCCCCACGATGATGGAAACTAAAGGTTGCAGGGACCACTTGAGAATAGTCAAATACACTTTACACTTTGGTTTTCGCTATGTCTGTGTATCACTCTTTTTCAAAAATGTATTACTTGCTCAATCAGTGCTGTTTTGTGTTTGACTACAATCTTATTAGTCTAAACATATGCATATTTAAGCAAATGTGACATATTTCTGGTCTACATCACCATAAAATGGCAATATGCGCTAAAATACAATTATTAGGCATTCAGAAGACGCATTCCAATATGTTTTTCATATGTAGTATTCTGCACTGGTCACTACGTGTCCAACTGCAGCCATTTCAGGAAGTACTTGTGATTCTCCCAATGCTAACATATTTTGGTCTTTTATGTCTACTATATTGAGTATTGCAAGTGCAAAGGTGACTTTATAATAGGGGAGTAACGATTCATTCACTTCCATGATTTCCATGATCCAACTACATCAATCTGTGTTCGCCAAATTTCCATTCCAGACAATATATATCAATCTAACGATCATTTGAAACGCAATCAATTGATTTCATCAATCCTAGGAAATAAAGCATTGGCCCCTAATATAGATTCTAATTAAAATCAGACACGAATGAGCCATCTTTGTCCAAGGTAAGTTACAGAGCAATACTAGGGACACTTTTCAACCCAAACGCTAGTTTTGTCTGTAGGCACGAAATCCTTAGCAAGTCTGAAAAGTCGTTATAGCAACAATCAATTGGACGCACTGGGTTGCAGAACTGCTCTGAGCAGAAATGCTAACTTGATTGACTGGTAGTGTCAAGTGCGGTGCTGTGCCGGCTAGAAGCAGAGAAGCGCTGTGCTTTCATGTTGCCCAGAAGATGAGGTGACAACACGTGTGTGTGTGTGCACAGAACTTTGAACTGGCATTGACATGGCAGGGAGTGGATAAATCATTTTCAAGGGTAACTTTATGTCAGGGAAAGGTTCAGTATTGTGTGCTGAACTTCAAAATGCAGGCGTCACAGTGTGAGTAAAAGATGATTTTATTAATGCGGTGTTCACAAATAGGGGTGGGAGGAGTTTTCTGAAGGCAGTAAGTGGATGGACGGCTGGGCAGCAAACACAGCAGCAGGGGCATGCAAGGAAGTAGATGAATCTCACTGCAAAAAGTGCACCATCAAAACATAAAGAAACAATCTTACTTGAACATTGAAGACTTTCAGTGTTGCCCGCTAGATGATTGTCAACATCTGCTGACGTTCCCTCTTCTGGGTGACCCTTTAAGGTATGCCATCATGGAGGATGCAACAATGATTCCACATCAAAGGTGTTCTACAACAGGGTGCTGCCATAAAGGAATACAAGGTAGGAAGGGGGAGGAGGGGGTGTGTAGCGTTTGACTGATGTCTTATGGACAATTACTTGCCAAGCGCTGCCTGTGTCCCTAGAAAGGCGTTTTGGTTGTTGGCGGCCAAGTTTTTAATCAGTCTCGCTCAAATCTTTCACACGTACTGGTCAGTCACCTAAAGGCGTGAACCAATTTTGCTACACTTTGACGAAACGCCCTCAAGCTATAGCAGCTGTTTTGGAGAGCGAGTTGAGCTGAGTGAGAAATTTCAAGTCAACCCGACGTAGGGGTTACTAACAGCACCACCATGTTGTGTACTTGCCAAAAAATTATAACACGGGCAACATAGCAGGGGTTTGTGGTTGTCATCAAACGGATCTTTTTATGTCGCTAAATGGGACAGTAAAATATACAATAAACATTGTCTGACACGGAACAGTATCGCCTGTGATGGTGGTGTGTGTGAGGCATAAACCAGATTTTGGGGGCGATGGGAGGTTAGCCCAGAAGGAGATAATGATGGTGGCCGGCGGGGGGGGCGGCGAGCTGAGGAGGTGTAAGTGAAACTAGCCAAGGATAATGAGTCATGGCTCAATGTGACACCGTCAGCGCTCCAGCTCCACGATGTCACAGCGACCGCCACTGCAGCAGCCACTGACGATGATGATGAAGATGCTGCCATCGCCTCTTTGGCAAGGCTGTTTGCTGACTTTGCACTTTTGGCAATTATGTCAGCTTCGTGGCCACTGACCTTCATTCTGACCTAAGCCACATATTTACTTATGATTGAGCATATTTTTACTTCGCAAAAACATATATATTTTTATCTTTGATTTTGACATTCCTTTATCAAAATGACAACTTTATAATTTGACAAATCCTTTTAAAATTAACACATGTTCTCTTCAAATCTGGCTTTGTTCTTGTAAGGTCAGGATATTTCTTTTAAAAAAAACTTTATTAGTTTTATTCATTTAAGCATACGTTTGTACGTCCCTACCTTTTTTTTTTTTTTTAGAAAATAGGACTTTTTTTCCCTTACCTCTCAAAATTATAACTTTTTCTTGAAGGTCTCTCCACTGTGCCCCAGCTAGCTCATCTGGCTCCTCTCAATGTAGAGGAGCAGCGGTTCTATGCCCAGTCTCTCCGAAACGACAGTGTTTCTCACCCTATCTCTAAGGGAGAGCCCAGCCACTCATCTCGGCGATTTTATCCTCTATTAATGCAGCTTAATTGTAAAGAAAATCTGCCTTTCTTCAATTATATTTTTTAGGTTGATACGGTTCAAAAGGACTACCTCCTACTATACGCATAGAGAATATATCTATAAAACGGAGTATTTTCATATTTACTCACTTTTTCAGCATGCAAGTTACAAGTTTAAATGATCTCCCTCTTACTACAAAACAGAAACCAAATATGTAAAATGTAACCAGTACTATACTAAACACTAATGACCAACTGAGCGTCATGGTACACCCAACTCACGAGATGCCACAATACACGAGATCCTATTAATGGTAAGAAAAAGTACAATAAAAAATATGCCAGGACAAACAAACTTTTTATTTAGTCAGTTATTCTTTAGTTTAGAAATGTTTGTTGTCCCACAAATTGGCACTAAACTATCAGGGTTTCCGCGGAGTCTTAAAAAGTCTTACATTTGTTGTTCTAGGTCTTAAATACTTTTTCACAGGTCTTATTTTTCCGATGTCTGTGTAGAGCTCATTTTAATTCTATTTCTGTCTTTGTTGTTGCTTGGCTGATTCCGTGGTGTTGCAGCTTTTTGTTTCTCTAGTCTAAGTATAATTCGTTGTATTACGACTACAAATGAGACCAACATGCAACAGCCAATCAGCTTTCTGTTATCGCCGCGAGTCACTCTCGGGAGTGTATGTTACCTCCCACGTAAAACCGAGTTTACGTTTTAACTATGGGGTAGTGCAGGTTTAGTGATACTTGGCTTGAAAAAACTGAATATAAGGATTGGTTAAGGCCAGTTGCTAACAATGCATTTGAAGCATACTGTTTATTATGCAAGAAAGCAATTTAACTGGGAACGTTAGGTGTACGAGCCCTATCCTCTCATGCAAAAAGTGAGAAACATCTGACTGCAGTGAAGGGTCTTAGGCAAACGGCAGCCGTCAGCCAATTCTGCCAAGCATCTGTTGGCTCTACGCTGCCGAGGCAAGGCCCACACTGCAGCTCCGCAACCGCCACAAGCGACCTCCGTGTCGCTTTTGGATCAGAGCCAACGCTAAGAGCATAAGTGGTCTGGGTCCTCCACGTCGTAGCTAGACACCAATCCTATAGTGCGAATGAGGAAATTGGTAAACTGTTTCAGACAATGTTTCCGGACTCTGACATCGCTAAATCGTTTAGGTGCGGGAAAGACAAAACGCCTTACATTGCACATTTTGGAGTAGCGGATTTTATCAAGAGAGACCTTATTTCAAAAGTGACCGTACCGTTTGTGCTGATGTTCGACAAAAGTCTTAATCGCACCTCCAAAATGAAGCAACTGGACTTGCACATACGTTTTTGGGAAAGCAGACAGGTGCAGTCAAGATATTTAGGATCCCAGTTCATGGGGCATGCTACAGTTGAGGACTTAATGAAGCACGTGAAAGTAGGTAAATGTTTTATTTTGCCTTTTTCTAGATTATATTCTTTTAGAATAATTAGGGTCAAGGCAAAGAGTGGCTCAAAAGACATCAATGATGCACAATAACAATGGACTTCGTTTTCCCTCGCCCGGACGCGGGTCCCCGGGGCCCCCCTCTGGAGCCAGGCCCGGAGTTCTGGAGTTCTGGACTTCCGTGCTCGTCACGGATTGTCTACAACGAACACCATGTTCAAGTATAAGGGTGTCCACATGGGCACTTGGCACCAGGACACCCTGGGCCGAAGTTTGATGATTGACTTTGTGGTTGTGTCACTGGACTTACGACCACATGTTTTGGACACTCAGGTGAGGAAAGAGCGGAACTGTCAACTGATCACCACCTGGTGGTGAGTTGGTTCCGATGGTGGGGGAGGATGCCGGTCAGACTTGGCAGACCCAAACGCATTGTGAGGGTCTGCTGGGAGCGCCTGGCAGAGTCAGAAGGAGTTTCAACTCCCACCTACGGGAGAGCTTTGACCATGTTCCGAGCGAGGCAGCGGACATTGAATCAGAGTGGGCGATGTTTCGTGCCTCCATTGTCAATGCGGCCGATCGGAGCTGTGGCCGTAAACTGGTCGGTGCCTGTCGTGGCGGTAATCCCAGAACCCGTTGGTGGACACCAGTGCTGAGGGATGCCGTCAAGCTGAAGAAAGAGTCCTATCAGGCCATCTTGGCCCATGGGACTCTGGAGGCAGCTGACAGGTAGCGGAAGGCCAAGCGGTCTGCAGCCCTGGCGGTCGCTGAGGCAAAAACTCGGACATGGGAGGAGTTCGGAGAGGCCATGGAAAACGACTTCCGGATGGCTTCAAAGAGATTCTGGACCACCATCCGCCGTCTCCGGCGGGAGAAGCAGTGCACAGTCAACACCGTGTATGGTGGGGACGGTGTGGTGCTGAACTCGACTCGAGATGTTGTGGACCGGGGAAGGGAATACTTTGAAGACTTCCTCAATCCCACCGACACGCCTTCCAACATGGAAGCAGTGCCTGGGGACTCTGAGTCGGGTTCGCCTATATCTGGGGCTGAGGTCACCGAGGTGGTCAAAAAGCTTCTTGATGGCAAGGCCCCGAGTGGATGAGATCCGCCTGGATTTTCTTAAGGCCCTAGATGCTGTGGGCATGTCTTCGTTGACACGACTCTGCAGCATTGCGTGGACGTCGGCGTCAGTGCCCCTGGACTGGCAGACCGGGGTGGTGGTCCCGCTTTTCAAGAAGGAGGACCGGAGGGTGTGTTCTAACTATCGTGGGACCACACTCCTCAGCCTTCCCGGTAAGGTCTATTCAGAGGTTCTGGAGAGGAGGATCCGCCGGATAGTCGAATCTCGGATTCAGGAAGCGCAGTGTGGTTTTTGTCGTGGAAATGTGGACCGGCTCTATACTTGAGGGTGCATGGGAGTTTGCCCAACCAGTCGACATGTGTTTTGTGGACTTGGAGAAGGCATTTGACCGTGTTTCTCGGGGAATACTGTGAGGAGTGTTCCAGGAATATGGGGTATCGGACATGGACAGAATTTTTTGGCGAAGCCAAGGCATTGAGGGGTTTTAGTTTGGTGGCCGCAGGATTCGATCTCTGCTTTTTGCAGATGATGTGGTCCTGTTGGCTTCATCGAGCAGTGACCTTCAACTCTCACTGGAACGGTTAGCAGCTGAGTGTGAAGCGGCTGGGATGAGAATCAGCACCTCCAAGTCCGAGTCCATGGTTCTCGCCCGGGAAAGGGTGGAGTGCCATCTCCGGGTCGGGGATGAGGTCCTGCCTCAAGTGGAGTTTAAAGAGGAGTTTAAATACCTCCGGGTCTTGTTTACCAGTGATGGATGGATGGAACGCGAGATGGACAGGCGGATTGGTGCAGCGTCTGCAGTGATGCTGACTCTGCACAGGTCTGTTGTGGTGAAAAGAGAGCTGAGCCAAAAGGCAAAGCTCTCGATTTACCGGTCGATCTACGTTCCTACCATAACCTATGGTCATGAGCTTTGGGTAATGACCAAAAGGACAAGTTCGCGGGTACAAGCGGCCGAAATGAGTTTTCTCCGCAGGGTGGCTGGGCTCTCCCTTAGAGATAGGGTGAGAAGCACTGTCATCCGGGAGAGACTCGGAGTAGAACCGCTGCTCCTCCGCATTGAGAGGAGCCAGATGAGGTGGCTCGGGCATCTGGTTAGGATGCCTCCTAAACGCCTCCCTGGGGAGGTGTTCAGGGCACGTCCAACCGGCAGGAGGCCTCGGGAAAGTCCCAGGACACGTTGGAGAGACTATGTCTCTCAGCTGGCCTGGGAACGCCTCGGCATCCGCTGGGAAGAGCTAGACGAAGTGGCCGTAGAGAGGGACGTTTGGACTTCCCTGCTTAGGTTGCTGGTCCTGTGACCCAACCTTGGATAAGCGGAAGAAAATGGATGGATGGATCACTTGCAGGGGGCCAAAAGAGAAAGGTGGCAGAGGATTGCTTAGAGGAACTAAAAAAAGGAAGAGCACTTTAAAAACAGTTGCTGAAAGTCTTTGCAGACAAATTTGCAGAGGAGGCTGAAGGCAAGGCTGGCAGTAAGATGGCTCAATTAATAACTAAGTCAAATGCTATGAGGGTGGCCATCAAGGAAAAATCAGCTGAGCTCAAGAACATTGAGGAGGAGATTCTGGCCAAGAGAGAAGAGCTGAGGTTAATGTAGCACACACATGCGCACACACACGTGTGTGCATACACCCTACAGATTTGAGCTAAGCTGTTTGTATGTTGTTGTTGTTTTTGTATTTCAACAATTCATCTAACCTGTTTTCAGCACTGTTGCAATCAATATTTGTAATTCTGCTTTTTTTGTTTGTGTTTTTGATGCTGTGATATAGGTCTTAAATTTAATTCATATTGGTCTTAAAAAAGGTCTTAAAAAGTCTTAAATTTGACATTATGAAACCTGCAGAAACCCTGACTATGTCATTGTTTACATTTTTGAGACTAAATAAACCACTGTTAAATTAATTATTACACTAGATTATTATACTTTTGATTGGTTATTATTTACCATTACTAATTACTTTATATACTATATTATTGTATAAAACAACTAAAATAAAGTAAAAGATGACAAGCACATCATGGAGAGGGAAGAGGCCATTAGGTCATTAGCCACACTAGGCATCTGCTTCATGTGTGGGTGAAATTGGTAAATGCTCCATCACTCTATCCTGGTTTTTCAAAAATTAATAATGATATAATGATTGCTGTTTTGTGGTTGACTTATTAGTTATTATATTCTTGGCCTAAATTAAGCATTTCCAATCATAAAATGTTCTATATGAACTAAAACAGAAATACTGTTTAAGGCACTACAAGACATAAATGACAATGATGTCACTAGTAACACAGTTACAGTGATTATTTTATAATTATCTCACAACAGGCATAATAACATAACAATATTAATAGTCATCATCATAACAATAACACTATTGAGGCTGTTGTGGCCGTACTCCAGCACCAACATTGAACTCTGAATCCCCAAATCCCTTGCCGTCCACGCGTCTAGAAGACATTTATTCAAACACATAAGAGCATGAGTCTTATTCATGTCTTAAATTGATTATTTTCACTGATTATATTTCCTGTATTGGGTAATATGAGTGTAAAGGTGACTATAGGGTTGTTATTTCATGTCTAGAGGGCTCTAATAATGGTTTAAAAATTTTTTTATGTTTTGTTATGTTTTCTTTGACTTCTTTTTCCAGGATTCTTTGATTCAACAGTCGACTTTGGAGTGTTGCGTCTTCAAGTTCTACAGCAAAATTCACATTTCCTAAACGACTATTTTATCCAAGATGGATCCGTTTGTTTTCTGAGGCCAGTTCTGAATAGAAATTAATCATGAAATGATTCCAGCTGGTCTAATATCTCTGATTATTACATTTGTTTATTGTTTACGTTTTTAATTTTTTGCCATGCTAATGAACAAAAGGGGTGGAGCTTAAACAATCATTTAGTATGAAATGATGTAATTGTCCGCCTTACTGGACTTCACTTTTACTTCTCCTGTGGGAGGAAAGGGTTAGCACTAATAAATAAGATGGGCTTCTGGTTAATTCCACGCGTGGTCTCCGCAGTGCTTATCCAGGCCTGATAGCGAAGGATGGCCGCAGGGGAAAGACAAGCGTAGGAAGAAGTTGAAGGAGTGGGTGAGAACTTTCACCTAGTCTTGAGTGCATGTACACAATACACAAAGTATACAGTATTCTAACTGACATGTACTGATGCATGAATGTATTCCATTTGAGACTAAGCCCCGGGGTTTTCATCTGTTTTTTTGTCGTCAATTATGGGGTCTCGGGGGACTGACTAAGGGCGCCTCCAGACACAAAAGTGGAAAAATGTGGACTTTATGCACGGTCACGCAGATGATGTGCTTCATCACTTGGAAGATCTCACGGATGAAATGAAATTAACTACAAAGTCAAGACAAAAATCCACCACAGTACATTTGCAGAGCAATTTCTATACCTAATTGTGGGAGTGTGGCAGCAAACATCAGACAATGTTCCTCCAAACATCTCAAGGCTTTCCATTCCGAGATGTTTGTTTCACAGACAAGATGACAAGATGTTCCACAAATAACATCCCAGCATGCTTTGCTCCTTTGCATGGTAGCTTCTTTGTTTTGATGGGGTTGGTTCTCTTCTCCTTATCTGGGGGATTAGCGAGAGGGATTGGAGGCTGTACGCTGACATTTTGACGGCTTTAAAAGAACAGTGATTACATCTTGCCTTTGCTTTCTGTTAGGAGTCTACTTTGCGCCAAACATGAATGAGACTTTTATATCAGCGTAATGATTTTACAAGTTAATTATTCTCCCTGTCTAACATTTACTTTAGCATCCATAATATTATATAGGGCCAGCGTACCATAGAAAGTAACCAACCATACAGCAGACATGGGGAAACTACACATAACGGGCCGTAAATCTCTCAACTTTAGGAGCCTGTGTGACGTATGTGTCTATAGTGTATACTGTATAGTTTATATTGGAAATCCTACATGCTCGAGTGGTTCACATGTTGGCCACACAGTGAGGAAATCTGTAAGATCTGGGTTCGAATCTCCGCTAAACATTTGCTTAAACATGCACATTTTGACTAATAATAGGACAGAATAGAATGATTTAGTGGTATATTTTTGAACAAATGTGACAGAATAACGTTGGAAAATTCAAAGCACGATGTAGCCGGAGACGACTGCAGCAGATTTTATAACACTTCTGCAGCTCAAATAAGACAAGAAGTAAGACGATAATATTATATATTTACGAGAAAAGACTGTCATATTGTGGGAGTACAAACGCAACTGATTGTGACCAACTGCTGTGTTTAGTTGTCCCGTTATAAATAAAGGTAAAAGTCTGAAGCCAGAGGGAAGTTCGCCTCACCCCTGAAGAACTATGCTCTAGTGTCCCTCGGACAGGTATGACACAATGACACGGGAAATTAACACTTGTAATTGTAATATTTATTATTCCATTTATTTATTGTTTTCTTTTTGTTTTTTAACTCAGCTCTGTTTGGTCCTACAAGTTGTTTGTTGTCAAATATGTAATCAAAAAAGTAAACTTTGAATCTGTAAAACTGGCCTAATTAAAACGTGTAAGACTTGACACAACTTGCAGACTAAAAGCATTGACTCGACTTGACTTGCTTGGTTCTCATAAAGATTGACTCCGACTTGCTGGTAACGTGAAGGAAAAGACTTGGTGCTTACTTGTGACTTGCACATGAGTGACTTACTCCCACCTACATGCATTGTGTGATTGGGTAATGACTAGTCACCCTGGCAGAAGGACCCTTCCTTCATTTGCCTTTGGTTTTTGTTGCCAGCTTGAGCTATCCGGGGACAGCAATGAGAAAAAGCAAATGGAAAAGACAAAGACAGAACAGGAAAAGCAACAACAAAGTGGAAAAAACAAAGACAATACAGAAAAGCAAAGAGAAAATGGAAAGAATATGACCAAGTTTGTTTTATTGTCTTAATATTTCCGCATGTATTTCCTTTTATTTTTGTCACTCCTGTTATTCTGTGTTTCTTGCTATTCATTTTTAAAAAGTGGGGGAGCAATTGTTTTCTATATTCATTATGTTGTACCATCAAAGCTACTACACGCACTGCCCAAAATCCCGCCTCAATGGTCTTAACTTCGCAGCATGGACAAGCGAGTGACATGTTTTCACACACATCTAATGCATGTATGAAAGATGGATGATAAAATATAAATAAATATTTAAAAATATAATATTTAAAATATAAAATTTTATAATTTATATATTTAATTTAATTTATATTTAATATTTAATTTATAATTTTATATTTAAAATATTTAAAAAAAAAAGAAAGATGGATGACCACGTGATCAATGTTTGTATTTTGATGGATTCTAAACGGACAGATGGATGATGGTTCATAAATGGATAGTTAGACGGAACTATTGTTTTACAAGTGAATGGAATTGCAGATTTGAAGCTGAGCTGCGCGAAACAAGAGCTCCCTCAGGGATGGCTTGTTCCTGCTACACAACTGCTATCCATGGACTGATCAATGGAGCAGTCAATGATAGGTGACAGACAGACAGATCGATAGTTAGACAAATAGATAGCTGCTGTCCCTTTAACTCATCCTCAGTTACCTTAACCTCCCGTGGTGAAATAGATTTCATTGTTTTAGTCACCTGTGTTTCAAGGTCATCCAGGAGTGATTTGTAGGCATCTAGGTTCCTGTCAGAAAGGGATATGCGTTCAGTTTTGTCACAGCCTTGTTGAGCCCTTCTGACGATGGATATCACTATATCTTGTCAACAGGTTAAGTCTTTTTCCAAGTACTCCTAAGTGTTCTTAGTTCCTGCCTATCATTAACACTTATTTTCTTTATAAAATAATACACTCCCGATTTACCTTTTGCACGTTTGGATCTCAATGAGGTTTTAAGTAGAACTACAATATGCAAAAGCAAGAAGGGGGGTGTGACAAAAAGCACTTTGAAAAAGTAATTTATTGAAAACAACAACTAAACTGAAAAAGTTTAAGACCATCGCTCAGAAATGACAAAAAACTCAGTAATGAGTAGCTCCACCGTTCTTGTTAATCACTTCAAAAATTCGTTTGGGGATGCTTGATGCGAGTGCTTCCAGGAAGCTAGAGGGAACATTGCTCCAAGTGATGAAGATGGCTTCACGAAGAGCATCAACTGTCTGGAACTGATGGCCCTTTTTATAAACTTCCCTTTCCATCCATCCCCAAATGTTCTCTTTGGGATTCAAATCAGGGGAACATGCGGTATGGTCTAAAAGAGTGATGTTATTCCCCCTGAAGAAGTCCTTCGTCAAGCCAGTCACGCGTGGCACCGGTTCTGCCGGTTGCTCCGCTAAAGAATAAAACAGGGATGAATTCCAACAGCTCGTAGACACCTGTGCTCCAGTCAGGGTTTGTTTTTCGGCCTTTGTGTACTGTGCAGTCTCTGATGGTCATCAGCATGCTGATGTCAAATAGACAGAAGAAGCTTTGCAAGCGACTAGTCACTTTGTGTCTGGCAAGCTCTGTCGGTCCTGCGTTGCTGAATGGTGTTTGAGTTCTCTACGTTGGCTGAACGGTGCCGAAGTCCTCAATTTTTTGCTGGACCCAAACAGTGCCATCTTTCACTGTCTCACAAGGTCCTGGCCAAAGGTAACATGAGATAAGATGAAACCTCTACTGACCAAAAGGGGGGATTGTTTTGCATTTAGGAGCATATACACTGCTCAAAAAACTTATACAAACACTTTTTAAATAGGTTACTATACTTATACTTAATACTTATCAGTCAAACGTATGGAATATTGATCTGGTCAGTTAAGTAAGAGAGGGATGTTACCTGGAGCTTCAGGTGGTGCAGAGTCGTCAGAGGGCGGCTGGGGAGGGCTTACGTGCAGATGTTGCAGCGGGCATCCCTCATGATTGAGGGCCCTCGTCTGTGTGGTAACAGCTGGGTTTTTCAACAGGACAACACTGCAGTCCACAATGCTCAATTCTTCAGGGAGAATAACATCATTCTTTTGGACAATCCTGCATGTTCCCCTGCTTTAAATCCCATAGAGAACATTTGAGGATGGATGGCAAGGGAAGTGTCACGATCTGTGTGTTTGTCATCGTTACAGTTTTGGTTTTCTTGTGTTTCTGGGCCGTTTCCTTATTTTCTTCACTCAGTTAATTACGTGCACCTGTTTTCCCTGCTGTTTATGTTCAGGTGCGTGCGCCGGTCGGGCGTCGGCTCATTGTCTTGTTACTTTTTCCCTCCTGTCGTATCGTTGTTTTGTTCCTGCCGCTGCTTCACAGCATTATTATAAAAAAATTCCTGAAAACCTTACCTCATGACGTCCAGCTCTCTGCATCCTTGGGGTCGTTACACTATGCCGCGACGATACCGTGACAGAATGAGCCGACCAGACGAAGACGACCTCGCGGAGAGCGAGTTTTGGACAATTCAAATTTTTAAGGCAATGGAGGAGGAGACCGCCAGGTTTACGCCGGAGGAGCTGGAGGACATGGCGTGGGTGTGGCCGGGACCCGCCACGCACACCCCAGCCCGCCGGCGTCGGAGAAACCCGGCGGTGCCAAACCGGAGACGTCGACGGGGTGAGTCACATGCCCTTCTCCAAGCCTCCCTCCACCCTTCCCTGGTTCCTGAGGCGGTCGAGGACGACGTCTGGGATCCGCCTTCGGGAGGGAGGCTAGTACGTCCTCTCTGGCGGTGGAGGACCTGCAGCCGCTGCCGATACCGGCACCTCGCTGCAGGACTGCGCCCCCTCCTCATCCTCAGCAGGGTTCGTCGGCGTTGGCAGCCCGGCAGATGCCGACACCGTCACCTCGCTGCAGGACTTCGCCCACGCCACGTCCGAGGCAGCTCTCGCCGGCTTTGGCAGCCCAGCAGCTGCCAATAGCCGCACCTTGCTGCAGGACTCCGCCCACTCCACGGCCTCGGCAGTTTCCGCTGGCTTCGGCAGCTGCTGGGCTGCCGATACCGGCACTGCGCTGCAGGACTCCGGCGGTCCCAGTCGCGCCTCTTGTGGCGCCTCCCAGGGCGTCGGCTCCAGTGCCTCCTGTGGCGCCTCCCAGGGCCTCGGCTCCAGTGCCTCCTGTGGCGCCTCCCAGGCCGTCGGCTCCAATGCCTCCTGTGGCGCTTCCCAGGGCGTCGGCTCCAGTGTCTCCTGTGGCGCTTCCCAGGGCGTCGGCTCCAGTGTCTCCTGTGGCGCCTCCCAGGGCGTCGGCTCCAGTGGTGCCTCCCACGGCGCAGTGCGTTCCTGTCGCGCCTCCCACGGCGCAGTGCGTTCCAGCGCTTCCAGCAACGCCCAAGGTTCCAGTCCTGCTTAGACCTCGCCTGCGTCGTCGCCCCGGCCGACCCCCAGAGGGGTTCTGCCGGCGACCCACCACCTGACATCCCGCCACCCTTCCCGTCTTCTTGTGACGGTTGGACTTTTAGGACGTCTGGGATCCGTCCTTGAGGGGGGGGTACTGTCACGATCTGTGTGTTTGTTATCGTGACAGTTTTGGTTTTCTTGTGTTTCTGGGCCGTTTCCTTATTTTCTTCACTCAGGTAATTACGTGCACCTGTTTTCCCTGCTATTTATGTTCAGGTGCGTGCGCCGGTCGGGCGTCGGCTCATTGTCTTGTGTTACTTTTTCCATCCTGTCGTATCGTTGTTTTGTTTCTGCCGCTGCTTCACAGCATTATTATTAAAAGATTCCTGAAAACCTTACCTCCTGACGTCCAGCTCTCTGCATCCTCGGGGTCGTTACACCATGCAGCGACAATACCGTGACAGGAAGTTTATAAAAAGGGCCTTCAGGTACAGACAGTTGATGCCCTTTGTGAAGCCATCTTCACCACTTTCAGCAATGTTCCCTCTAGCTTCCCGGAAACACACGCATCAAGCTAGCCCAAACCAATTTTTCAAGTGATTAACAAGAACGGTGGAGCAACTCATTGCTGAGTCCTACTGAGAACATTTTTTGTTCTGGTTTGGAGATTTTTTTTGTCATTTTTTGAGCGATGGTCTTACACTTTTGATCAACTGATAAACAGCCTATTTCAGTTTATTGTTTTCCATAAATTACTTTTTCAAAGTGCTTTTTGTCACACTGCCCCTCCTTGCTTTCGCATATTGCAGCTCTAATTAAAACCTCATTGAGATCTAAATGTGCAAAAGATAAATTTTAGCAATTTTTTAACTGGTCTTAAAATTTTGATCAGGAGTGTACAGCTAAAAGAAGTAATTTTGACATAAAATTACTTTCGGATAAGCGGAAGTTTTGAACCCTGTGGCTTGTAAAGTTACACGGCTAATTTGGTAAAAACTACAGTTCCCATGACGCTTAGAGTGCAGCTTCGGGAACATGGACGCTAGAGATGGGATTTATAACTTTTTGAAGTGAGCCGGACTTTGGTGAGCCGGTCTTCTCAAAGAGCCGTTCAAAACACTGGCTCATTTGGCTCATTTTTATTTTAAGTTTTAGGAAGCCATCTGACTCGTGTTCTCTGGGAAATTATCACTGGGAGGTAGAAAATTTAGATATCCCATCAATATGAGTTTCAATTACTGAGAAAAAAAGGAGTCTCGAGCATAAGTGGGAAAGTTGAAAAAGTTTGGATTAACGTTTTTAAAAAGAGCGGTAAACTCAGTGCAACATTTGGAACACAATGATATCAATGATTTCATGCAAAGGAGGGAGCACAACCGACACGATGAATGTTCTTACATTCGTGGTGTGGAAAGAACACAGTACCTCATCTTTATTTTTTTTGTCTTGTCCAGCTGACATTGGGAGCCCTCTAAGCTCGTTACCTGTATAAAAGAGACCTGTCCACAGAAGCAATCAATCAATCAATCCAGATGCCAAACTCTGCGCCATGGCCAAGACCAGAGAGCTTTCCAAGGATGTCGGGGAAAAGATTGTGGACCTACACAAGGTTGGAATGGGCTACAAGACCATCGCCAAGCAGCTGGGTGAGAAGGTGACAACAGTTGGTGCAATTATTCGCAAATGGAAGAAACATAAATTAACTGGCCATCTCCCTCGGTCTGGAGCTCCATGCAAGATCTTACCTCGTGGAGTTTCATTGATAATGAGAACGGTGAGGAATCAGCCCTGAACCACTC
Organism: Oostethus manadensis; assembly: GCA_024372805.1. Lineage (NCBI taxonomy): Eukaryota > Metazoa > Chordata > Actinopteri > Syngnathiformes > Syngnathidae > Oostethus > Oostethus manadensis. Next base: position 2,040,491 of record QODF01000021.1, read on the forward strand.
GGGAGGAACTTGTCAATGATCTCAAGGCAGCTGGGACCATAGTCACCACAAAAACAGTTGGTAACACTACGCCGTGAAGGACGGAAATCCTGCTGTGCCCGCAAGGTCCCCCTGCTCAAGAAAGTCCATCTACAGGCCCCTTTGAAGTTTGCCACTGAACATCTGACTGATTCAGAGGAAGACTGGGTGAAAGTGTTGTGGTCAGATGAGACCAAAATTGAGCTCTTTGGCATCAACTCAACTCGCCGTGTTTGGAGGAGGAGGAATGCTGCCTATGACTCCAAAAACACCGTCCCCACCGTCAAATATGGAGGTGGAAACATTATGCTTTGGGGGTGTTTTTCTGCCAAG